>CANTUT010001578.1:12500-96736 GCA_947687605.1 Reutealis trisperma
AAAAACATCTGAGTTTTTGGCCTTCGGCCAGAACTTGGAAGGTAGCACCTAATTCATATTCTGCCGAGCCGAGGCTCACGAGAGGGTTTATTCCAGCGACCCCAAAGCTGCCCTGCCTAAAGACAACCGGCATTACATTATTTTCTACCACCAGCTGGAAGCCGGTCTTCTTTTTCCCCCCTACGAAGTTCAAAGTTGAGTGCTTCAACTACTTCAGAGTGAATCCAATGATGTTGACCCTGAACTCCATAAGAGACATGCACGTCTTTGAGGTTCTGTGCTTCGTTCACGGCATTCGTCCTTTCGCTCTCCTGTTTCAATGCTTTTACAGGATCCAGAGCGCACAGAGGTCACCAGGGGTTTATATGACTTCTGCCAGGCCTCGCCGGAGCCTTTTCTTTGGGAAAGAGAACAAGGTGAAGGACTGGAGGGGCAAGTTCAGGTTGATAGAGGTCACTGACGGCCTCGGTGACAAATCCCCTGGATTTGGTTTCCCCAGCCATTTCCTGCATCCCACCGAAGGCCTAACTGAGTGGCCTGAGAGGCTGTCCACTGAGGAGAAGGTGAACCTCAGGACTTTGGTCCATCAGGGTTTTTCTTATAACTCTGAAAAGATGATGGCCTCCTTTTATGCGGAGGACGAGCATGGCCTTTCGACTCCTAAACTTTTGCTGAAAGATATAAGAGGTAACTCTGCTCCTCATTTGTTATAGGTTTAATTGATGGTGGAGTATTAATCTTGTTGTTGATGTGTTTACTGTTTTGATTGTAGTGGAGGCCAAGGATCCTGGACATTACTAGGATATAATGAAGGAGACAAAAGGGGTTTCTCCAAGACCCTTCAGCGAAGATGCTGAGCTTTTCATTCTCGACCTCAAGACGGGGAAGTTCCATTTGTGCTCCTCCTCAGTCCTCTAGTCTTCGTCAGCGAAGCCTCATAAGGATAAGTCGACGAAGCCTGTCTCCACTGGATCTGGTTCGGCTATTGGATCAGAAGGGGCCCAGGTGAGTGTGGCCAGTGCGAAGTCCATTCGAATAATTCAAAGGCGACTCGTTAAGGCTTTTGATCGCTCTGTTCCTGTTGTGCAGAGAGGTACTCCTCCGCTTCGAGCTGCACCAATTGTTGCAAGGCCTGCTCCTTAGAGGGGTATCTTAATCTCTAGGCTTTCTGAGGCTTCCATTCCTCCGCCTCTGCCTCCTCCAGCAGGTGATAAGGGAAAAGGAGCGTCCGCACCTCGTCCGCCCAAGCTAAAAGTAAAAGGGCCTCCCATCCCCAATGTTTTTGATATGATTGCTCACTCTTCTTGGGGGGCGAAGCAACTGGCAGACTTGGAGAAGGTTCTGACAGACGTTCCTGATGCAGAATTTGAGGCTCGTCTGAAGAACCTGGTGGATGACTTGAGTGCCCCTGGGGCTAAAGCTGGGGCAGGTAACTTTTCTTCTCCCCCATCACTTTCATCAAATAAAGACCCTCGTGTTATCCGAGGGACATATCTGAGATGGTCGAAGGAGGTCGTACCTGGGAGATCTCCTAGTGCCGAGGAGGTCGAAGCCTGGGAGAAGTATATTGAGGAGCAATGGATTTCATATCCTGACTTTGCGACCCTCAGGAGGCTTTATCCTTCCCCAGTTAATACTGCAGCCAAAGGGGAGACCTTCGTTTCAAGAAACAGAGGCAACTTCTTGCCTTCTTATTATCATTTACTTCTTCTTGTGCCTTTATTTGCTGATTTGAATGTGTGAATGTTTTTGCTCTTATACCTTGCAGTTTCTGTGGGTGAAGCGGACGCCCCTATTTAGGAAAGTTCCTTAGGAAAGTTCCTCCCACTCTTAGCGAGGCTTCGTGCCTAGATTTACTAGGGCTTAGGCTCTCCCTTAGGAAAGTTCTTCCCGCTCTTGGCGAGGCTTCGTGCCTAGATTTACTAGGGCTTAGGCTCTCCCTTAGGAAAGTTCTTCCCGCTCTTGGCGAGGCTTCGTGCCTAGATTTACTAGGGCTTAGACTCTCCCTTAGGAAAGTTCTTCCTGCTCTTGGCGGGGCTTCGTGCCTAGATTTACTAGGGCTTAGACTCTCCCTTAGGAAAGTTCTTCCCGCTCTTGGCGAGGCTTCGTGCCTAGATTTACTAGGGCTTAGGCTCTCCCTTAGGAAAGTTCTTCCCGCTCTTGGCGAGGCTTCGTTAGTGCGAATGGAGACAATTTGAGACAAATGACGTTTCTGTTATTATTATTGGTAATACATCTTGAGGTGTTGGATGTTCCATGTATGAGGAATTTTCACACCCTCTAGGGTTACAAGTTTGTAAGTGTTATTACTTAGGACTCTTTTTACTTGGAAAGGTCCTTCCCATGTGGGTGCAAGCTTGCCTGTGCCTTCACATTTTCCTGTAGCCTCTAAGAATCTCATTACTAGATCCCCTTCGCCAAACACTCAGTGCTTTACTTTCTTGTTGAAATGATTAGCAGCTCGTTGCTTGTAATTAGCCATTCGAATGCTGGCCGATTCTCTGAGTTCCTCTAGGAGATCCAGGTCAATCCTTCTAGCTTGATCATTGTGTCTGTCTTTGCAATAATTAATCCTTCCACTGGGGAGGCCTATATCCATGGGAAATTACCGCCTCTGTGCCATAGGTTAGGCTGAATGGAGTCTCTCTTGTGGGTTGCCTGGGAGTAGTTCTATATGCCCATAGGACATGGTGTAGTTCATCTGCCCAGCTTCGACCATATCCTTCCAATCTCTGCTTCAGGCCTTGTAGAATAGTCCGATTTGTTACTTCCGTCTGGCCATTTGTTTGAGGATGGGCTACTAATGAGAAATGTTGTTTGATCTGAAGCCCTGAACAAAAGGACCTGACTTTAGCATTATCGAACTATTTGCCATTGTCGCTAATGAGCTGATAGGGAATGCCGAATCTACACACTATGTTCTGCCATAAGAAGTTGATCACCCTTTTTGCAGTGATAGTGGCTAAAGGTTCGGCTTCTACCCATTTGGTGAAGTACTCCACTGCTACTAGGAGAAACTTTCTCTGACCTGATGCTGCAAGGAAGGGCCCGACTATGTTTACCCCCCACTTAGCGAAAGGCCATGCACTGGAAATGGGGACCTGCTCTGCTGCTGGGACATGTTTTCCACTATCAAATTTTTGGCAGGAGGGGCACTTTTTAACAAATGTCACAGCTTCGTCTTTCATCCTCGACCAGTAGTATCCTTGTCTAATCGCCTTAGCTGCCAGTGCTTTTCTGCCTATGTGCATTCCGCAGGATCCTTCATGTATCTCCCGAAGGATGTATTCGGCTTCATTGGGCCTTAGCATCTCAACCAGGGTAATGAGTAAGCTCTTTTGTATAAGGTTTCGTTGTCCAAGGAGAAATGAGCACTTCTTCGCTTGACCTTTTTGGCTTCTTGGGCATCCTCAGGCAGTTCTCCCTTTTGCAAATAAAACTTGATGGGGTCTATCCAGCACGGTTCTTCTTCGACCTCCATAACTTCATCTCCCTTAGTGATGCTAGAGGAGGCCAAGGTGCCCAAATAAATTTTCTGAGGAAGTTCAACTGGACGAGAGGCGACCAGTTTGCTGAGGCTATCTGCTCTACAATTCCTTTCTCTGGGGATCTTTTGAAAGAACAGCCTGACTCCTCTGTCCTTCATTCTCTGAACTATCTCTTTCGTCTTTTGCAAATACCTGGTCATGGTCAGCTCCTTTGCCTCAAATTCTCCTTCTATCTGTCCGATCACCAATTGGGAATCACTATCCACCGTGAGTTGCTCTATGCGAAGGCAATCAGCGAAGAGCAGTCCCTGGATCACTGCTTCATATTCTACCCTGTTATTGGTGGCTTCAAAATTCAGTCCCAAAGCATACTCCAGTGAAAATCCTTGAGCACTTCTAAGTATGATGCCCACACCATTTCCTTATTTGCTGCTAGCACCATCTACAAAGACTTCCCACTGAAGGTCCGGTAGCGTTATCGATGAGAGTCTTTCCCTAGGGGTTCAGTCTTCTCCCCCATCTTTGGTGCCAAAGGAGCATTCAGAAATAAAGTCCACCAATGCTTGAGCTTTAATTGCTGACCTGACCCTGTATTGCAAACCGTGCTGACCTAACTCCACAGACCAACATAACATTCTTCCCGAAGTCTCCGGTTTGTGAAGTATCTTTTGTAAGGGCTGATCTGTTACAACTACTCCTTGGTGTGATTGTAAGTATATTTTATACTTTCGGCAAAAGAGTACTAAAGCGTAAACCAACTTTTCTATCGGGGAGTAATTCAACTCCGCCCCCTGTAGGACTTTGCTGAAGTAATAAATGGGCTTCTGGACCTTTCCTTCCTCCCTGATCAGCACCGAACTGATTGCTTGGTCTGAAGTGGACAAGTAGATTAATACTTCTTCACCCGACAAAAGCCTGCTCAGAATGTGCTCTGAGCTTAGGAAGGCTTTTAATTCTTCAAATGCTGTTTGGCACTCCTCCGTCCAGTCGAACGTTTTTGACTTTCTCAACTTTTTAAAGAAAGGGAGATACCTCTCAGCAGATTTAGACATGAATCTATTCAATGCGGCGATTCGCCCCATCAGCCTCTGAACTTCCTTCACGCTCTTCGGGGGTTCCATGTCTAAGATGGCCTTCACCTTGTCAGGATTGGGCTCAATTCCCCTCTCGCTCACCATGCATCCTAAGATCTTGCCTCCTTGGATGAAAAATGCACACTTCTCCGGGTTAAGCTTTATCCCATATTCTTCCATTACTGCCAACACTTCGGCCAAGTCACGGACATGGTCCTCGAAGCTTCTGCTTTTCATGATCATGTCGTCCACGTATGCTTCCAAGTTTCTGCCTAATTGATCTTTGAACATTCTGTTGACTAGGCATTGATACGTGGCTCCGGCATTTTTCAAGCCGAAGGGCATCGACACATAACAATATATACCCTTCTATGTTATGAATGAGGTTTTTTCCTCATCCTCCGGGTGCATTCTGATATGATGATATCATTGCTTAGCATCTAAGGACGACAAAAATCCATACCCAGCCGTTGAATCTACCAGTTTATCAATTATGGGCAATGGAAAAGAGTCTTTTGGGCAAGCTTTGTTCAAATATGTGAAGTCTATGTACATCCGAAAAGTCCCATTCGCCTTCTTGACTAGCACCACGTTCGCTAGCCATTATGGATATTGCACTTTCCTGATAAATTTTGCCTCCAGGAGCTTGTCTATTTCCCGATCGATGATCGCTTGCCGCTCCGAGCTGAAACATCTCTTTTTCTGCTTGACTAGTCTGCAGGTGGGATCTACATTCAATTGCTGCATTATCACTTCGGGTTTTACCCCTCCCATTTCTGCCGAAGACCAGGCAAAACTGTGGATGTGCTCCTTCAGGAACTGGTGAGATAACGACTTCTGCTCATTTTCTAACGAAGAATTGACCATCAGAAACTCTTCGGGCTCTCTTCCAACCATCACCCTTTCCAACTTATCTACAGGCTCGGTTCTTTTCTCGGGAGCAACAATTTCGACTGCAGCTACCTCCTCAGCAGTGACTTCGCCCTTTCTTATCTTTTTTTTTTCTTTTCCTTTCTGCCCCTTCACCCTGATTGCCATAGACGTGAAACACTTCGCCG
Source organism: Reutealis trisperma (assembly GCA_947687605.1). NCBI lineage: Eukaryota > Viridiplantae > Streptophyta > Magnoliopsida > Malpighiales > Euphorbiaceae > Reutealis > Reutealis trisperma. Next base: position 18,120 of record CANTUT010001578.1, read on the forward strand.
TTGGGCTTTGGGACCGTCATTCTCAAGTGTCTGATATTTGTTGAAGCGTCCAAGTCATATAGCAGTGGCCTGCCCATCAAGACGTTTTATACCAGATGTGTCCTGACGATAACAAATGTGGCCATGGTAGTTACATTTTCATGGGCGGTGCCAACTGTGAAGGGCAGTTTCGCCACTCTAATTGATGGGACCTCCGTTCCATCCAAAGTGCGAACTGGGTTTCCCACTTCTTCCAGATCTTTTTCCTTGAGACCCATCTTTAAATATGCCTCCTTCGTCAGCAGGTTGACCGAACTTCCTTCATCTATCATGATTCTTTTGACTATATAATTAGCTATAATCGCTTGGATCACCAATGGATCAGCGTGAGGAGTGCGAAGGACACTTCCATCTGGCCTCTCTAGTTGATTTCCCCCTCTTTCGTAGCAAACGTACTTGGGCCTTTCGCTCCGCCTATCTAAGGCCTTCGTATGATTTCTGCTTTCATGAGCTTCACCTGGCCCTCCGGTGATACAATGAATGGTCCCTGCCGAACCATCATTTACTCTTCCTAGGTATCTTTCTCTATCTTCACTAGGGCCAGCTCTGCCTGATTCTTCTCTTTTTACGAATTTCCTCAAGTAACCCTGTTTGATCAACCTTTCAATCTCCTCCATCAACTGCCTACAATCATTGGTGTTGTGACCATGAGTATCATGAAAGAGGCAATATTTATTCTGATCTCTTTTCTCTGGGGGAGCAACCATTGGTTTGGGGCGAGCCCATATATTTTGATTTTTGAAAGTTGCGAAGACTTCGGCTGGACTGGCATTGAGAGGGGTGAATTTGCTGGGATCGAAACTAGATCGTGATTAATTATTTTTTCCCTTCCTTCATCTGCCGGGCGGCCTCTCGTCTTGCTTTTCTTCTACCTTCTTCTCTCACTTTGCCTTCGGCTCCTCTATAGGAATGATCTCCATTCCTCTCCGCTTTACCATCTGGTTAAAGGCCGAAGCGTCATCTTGTCGTACATACTTCTGGGCTAGTGCCATTGCATCCTCCAGGGTATGGGGAGCATGACGACAAAGGGCTTTGAGAAAATCCATGTGAGAGGTTCCATTCTGCAGCGCTTCCACTGCTCTAGCTTGGTCCAAGTGTATGACTTTCAATGCTTCCCGATTGAATCGAGCCATGTAATCCCTTAAGGATTCATTTTCCCTTTGCACCACCGTTTCCAAGTACTGAGTCTTCTGCTCCACCGGGATGCTAGAAGTGAATCGGTGCATAAAGGATCTAGCCAGCTCCATGAAAGAATGGATACTCCCCTCTTCTAAGCCATCAAACCATCTCGTTGCAGCTCCTTCTAAGGATCCCTTGAACGCTCTGCATAGAGCCTCATCGTCTGCCGTCTGCAATTCAATTGCGTGCTTGTAGTCCATGATGTGGATCCTAGGATCGGTCTCCCCATTGTATTTTTTCAACACCGGCGGTTTAAACTTGCTAGGCATGATGTACTCTCTGATAGATCTGGTAAAAGGAGATTTTAGGGTGAGCCTTAAGGTGGTATCCATAACTTTCCCGTTGGGACATTGATTCATTTCTTCCAAAAACTTATTCACGGCATCTCTCACCTCCTCTTCCTTCTTTCTACGTCCGTCGCCGCTAACAATCATCCTTCTGCTTCGGGCCTCCGAGGGGTGGCTAGCCACAGAATATTCCCCTCCATCTTGTTCTCTTCTTCTGGAGCTTTCTCTTTTCTCATATTTTGATTCCCTATACTCACATTTTCCTTTATTCCTTCTTCCGCCCTGTTCCATATTACTTGCATGAAAATTTTTTCCATGCACGAGTTTACGTCCACTATCTGGGAGCGAAGCTTGCGTACTCCCTTCTTCCTCGGTTGAACTCTCATCTCCTCCACATTGCTCTTCCGTCCTTCTCTCCCTATTTCCACCCAGGTGGACCAACTGTTCTTCATTAACCCCTGCAGGTTCTTGGGATTGCCTCTCATAATCTAGGGTTCGAGCGACGTTCCTCCCCGAGGTAGTTTCTGGGACAGCGACGAGGGCTGGTGCCGGAGGAGTTTGATGCTGAGAGCTTCTCACAAATGCAGCTATAGTGTTAATAAACTGCAATGCGGGAGCTAGGTTTGGATTGGGAAGGTTCAGAGGGTTTTGGCTCGACCCAACTATGTTTTGTTGAGAGATAAGGAGCTGGAGCGACGTGTTTAGGTTAATGGGAGTTGCTAGGGGAGGATCAGTAGGTGTTGGAAGGGAGTGTCTAGGATTTGAGGGAGTTGAAGATTCGGGATCATCAAGGTTTTTCATAATGGTGATGTTCCTTCATAGGCAAATGGAAGTGGAATGCAACGTCGGGAGAAAGATCAGCTCACGTTCCCCACAAACGGCGCTAATTTGATCAGGCTTGATCAATATATAAAGGAATGGGCTGGATCTTCTCTTCCTGGGCCTGAGCCTAATACCTGCGAAGGAGAAGAAAAAGGATCAAGGAGGAGCCGGGCCCTTTGCCTGGTTAGAACCCTTCGACGATCAAGTCAGTCATCTCTTCAGAGTATTTTGGTGATAGAAAGGGGGTGAGAGAGTGCAGAGTTCCAACTACCTGTGTTTAGGCTTTCCTTTCCCTTTTGTATGATTTATGGGTTAGGTACGTCTGACACCTTTCTTTTGAGAAAGGACGTCCCCTGTCATTCGACCATGCTGATTGGTGAGAGTTGGTAGCAGGCGCATGTCCTCTGTCCCGTCCCTAGGGATGTCTGGTAAAGGGGGTGTTAGTGCGTGGTGCGGATTGTCTAAGGACTGGTCCTCCTGCTGGATGACTGGACATGTTTTCAGAGGGCTTTGGCCATTACTTGTTCAGCAAGTCACTCGGCGGATGAAGCAGGAGAGTGGCAACTAGTCCGAAAGCTTTTGGACTTAGGTCGTTCAAGGGTCCGGCCAATGGGCCTTTTTTCCTTTTCTCATAGCCTCTGGAGGCCTCGTAATGAGCCTTGACTACAGGAGGGTCCAAACCTCTCTTGAGAGTCACTTTTATCCTTCATCAATATATATATATATATATATATATATATATATATATATATATATATATATATGTCTGTGTGTGCATGTGTGTGTATATATATACACACATATATATATTTTCTTATAAAGAATTCAATAACACGAGGTCAATCTCATTTAACACAATCCTTGACTTAATATCACTTGAATTTTATTCATTAGATTCTTTACAAACCAAAGCCAATCCATTAATCACTTAAAATTTTATCTAGCTTAGGATGCAAAAAATCTATACACATACACTTAACACTAAACTTGATTCACATATTCATCATAAACTTAGTCATATATCATGATGCTTAGCATACATAATTCACGTAGGCATAGGTACCCTTGATTAGCAATAGATTGGGGTGTGGGCCTTTTATCCAGCCTAAAATTAGCCACATCTTAATTAGGCTCAATAAGAGCAAAGCCTATTCAATAAAGTATTGTTAACAAGATTATCACTAACGGGCTGGTGTTATGACTCCAAATAATAAATCAGCCCACTTAAAACTTAGGAGTCATATAACAAGACATAAGTTCGTCATTGTCCTCATCTTCGTCATATAAGCACAAAACTCATCTTCAAAACCAGTTTTTGTCCTCGTCCTCAAAATTCAAATTTAATTTTTCATAATTAAAATAATTAATATTTTGTAATCTTAGTATTGTTAACAATATCATTTTTAAAAAAATAAAAAAAATTTAATTCTTCAATAAAGTATCACTAATTAATCTAAAATTTACATAATAATAATTCGAAGTACTCAAAATTTACAATACATATATATACACTTACAAACAATTGTTTAGAAAATTTTCATCATGGGTCAAGTAATTCTCTAAAAATTAAGTTTATATAAAACCGTCTCCACATTTTTTTTTTATTTTTTTATGTCTTTATGCAGGTGGTAATGACAATTTATGCATATCAATTGTTATAATTTTTTTTTTTCAATTGGCTCGTATATAATAAACTTAGCTCATATATTTTTTATGTTAATATTCTAATATCTAAAATTATTAAAAGATAATAATAATAATAATAATAGTTCACATGTTAAACTTTTTAATAAAACACAAGTTAAAATACACCAAGATATAATTTACTGGTAAGTATGTATATACCCTAAATAATAAGGTACTGTTTGGTACACCGTAATAATATGTAATGTAACATAACTAAATATATTTTTAGTGTAAATTTATATTAAAAATATATTTTAATATATTATATAATATTTCATTACAGTTTACCAAATGTAAGCTAAATTCCTACTAAAAAAAATAAATAAAACACAAATTAAATAAAAAAAGTTATGATCAAAACTGCGGCTTCTACTAGTAATCTTAGAATTTAAAATTTGATTGATTACATCATTCAACATCTAAGGGGTGTATTGGATTAAAACTTTCAAAATTTTTGATAAATTTGAAAAGTTAGATAGTATTTAATAAAAACTTTTAAAGACTCTATAAAAGTAAGGAGATTTTCAATAAGAACTTTTAAATACTTTAAAAAAATTTTCAAAATTTAGTAGGTATTTAATTATAACTTTGACAGAATTTATAAAAGTAAGATAGTATTCAAAAAGTCATAGACTTTTATATACAATGGACTTTTAAATACTTTTAATGACTTTTTGTGTGATAGTATAAATACAAAGTTTTAAATATTTTCTTTTACTCCTTCTCAAGATTTCAATAGACTTTCTTTTCTAAGTATTAAAGCGTCAATTGCGAAGGATAAAAAAAGAAGAAGAAAGCGACTTTGAAGTTTAAAGAGTAACGAATGGTATTTCTCAAATATAATATTATTTTCTTGATTAATTTTTCTTATAGCAATAAATATCTAGGTTTTCTATTGTTAAATTATAATTTTAGCATTGGTCATAGACGATTTCTATCATTGAATATTGATTCACGATTTTTGTATATAAAAATAGATTAATTAACATTGATTTTAACAATTGTCGTATATTTATTTACTTTTACATAAAATTCAAAGCATCTAAAAAATAAAATATATTAAAAAATTATTTATCATATAAATAATGTAAAAAGTCAACAGTGCAAAAAAATGCTTCAGGACCAATGGAGATAACATTGGTTATAAATGATTTCTTTCATTAAATATTGATTTAGGACTTGTTGTTAAGACTATGTATAAAAATAGATTAATCAACATTGATTTTAATTATGATTTCAAGTAATTTTTATCATTATTGAACATTGATTGAAATTGAAAATTTTTAAGTATTCTTTAATTTTAATTAATTATAACTTTGTTATGTGATTATTAAAAAAATAAATTGATAGCTCTACTTTTATTAATTATTCTAAAATTAATCTTACCATATGAGAAATATAAATTTATTACTTCAATATATGTATTTATTAATTAAATCAAAATCTATAAAAATCTATAAATTTTTATAAAAATCTTTTAAAATAAAATTTATGAAAGTTATTGATAAATTCACAAATTGTATAAAAGTTATTAAAAATTTATAAATTCTACAAAAATTATTAAATTAAAAAAAATTCATAAATATCATTAAAAATTCTAATTGAATACACTCCGTAAATTTTCAATATCAATATAAGTTTTTTAAATAACTTTACAATTTAAAAATTTGAATCATTCTTTTTTCTTTTTGGGGGAAAAAATTGAATCATTTATATTGAACGCAGTCATTTTTTTGGGCCAAAGTATAACGCTGTCAATTTTCATGCTCAGTTTTCTTATTATTCCCAATTCATGGTTTAAATAAAAGTTATAACCCTACGAACTTCTAAAATTGAGCTGTCTTGTTCAACGCTTGCCGCTTGGCTCGCTTCCATTGAAAAACCCCAAACCTTAAACCCTGCTTTCTTTGCCGAACTCCGCAGCCACTATTAACATTAACATCAAGCTTTGCTTTCACTCTGAATATAACCATGAAGAGCAAAAATCCAAAGAAGAGAGGCTCAGTTCCTAAGGGGAACAAGAAGGGCAACAAATTCACTACCAAGAATGATCCTTTCTTCAGCAAAGAATCCAAGAAACGCCTAAAGATGGATTACAACGACGATTACATCGAGTCCGGGGAGTCAGATGAGGAGAATGGATTCATGAGCGGCGGAGAAGAAAGGGAGGACGACACGGATGAGGAAATGGATCAATTTGCGGCGGAGACTGCAGATGAGAAGAGGCAGCGCGTGGCGAAAACTTATGTAGATAAGCTTCGAGAGATTGCGAGAAGAGAGGAGGAAGAAGAAGAGGAGGAAGAGAGGGAGTTTGATAAGGAAGGGGAGAGGGATTCCCGTGTGCTTAATAAATTACTACAGGAGCAGCTTGAAGAGATTGGGCGATTGAGAAAAGCCATATCTTCCAGGTAAAAAAAAAAAAAAAAAGGCTTTTTTAGATCTAATTCTGGATATTAATGCTACTTTTAGTTGTTGAAATGGGTTTATAAAGTGGGCATCTTTTTGGTGAGTTTTATTGTTGTTGATGAACCTAGCAATTAATGATGAAATATGTTTTATTATCTTTCAATTGATCTTTTAGATTTAGAATTTCCATGTTTGTTTTGTTTACATAATGTTTTTTGGATACAAATCTGTGAACTTGGCACATATATGCAAGCTTATGCCTTTGTTTTGCTTTGCTGAGTGATGGTATGGGGTCAGTTTCTAAAGTTTGTTAGAGGACTTGTGCATGGCTAATCAAATATTATGATATTTTGGGTTTGAGAACTTTCTCATATTTGATTTTCTTGATTGCTTTACAGTGAACAATTTGGTTTTTCTGCTAAAGCTTTGAAGGATGAATAAGGACGTATTTTTATGTTTATGCATAATTTTGCGAATGTCATGCATTGTTTTTCCTTTAAGAATACTTATGTTCATTAATACTTTAGGGTTGAGAAGCCTGAAACTGTTGGTGTATTTGAAGTCCTGGTGAAGCACCGTCATTCTGTTACTGCTGTATGTCTATCTGATGATGACTTGAAGGGATTTTCTTCTTCCAAAGATGGCACAATTTTACATTGGGATGTAGAGACTGGGAAAAGTGAAAAGTTCCGATGGCCTAACGAAGAAACATTGAGACTTCATGGGGCTAAGAATCCAGAAGGTCAAGCTACAAAGCATAGCAAGCAGGTTTTAGCATTGGCTGTTAGCTCTGATGGTCGTTATTTGGCAAGTGGAGGATTAGATCGGCATGTTCACTTATGGGATACACGTACAAGAGAACACATTCAGGTGAATTGTTTTATTCTTACCTTTCAGCAGAATATGCATTTGTTTTTCAATTTTTGGTTTGGCTGTAAAAAGGGCACATTTAGAGGCACATAGGATGTCTGTGCCCTGTCAGATCATGAGGGCACTTAACCGAGTGAGAAAAATCTTGCAATCACAGGGTCTTCAATATTTCATTTTTAAAATTTTTGAAGTCATGATTTTCACTCACTATCCTCATTGATTGTCTATCTGTAGGCTTTTCCAGGTCATAGAGGCCCTGTGTCATGCCTAACATTTAGGCAAGGGACTTCAGAACTTTTTTCTGGTTCATTTGATCGATCAATTAAAGCATGGAATGTGGAAGACAGAGCTTATATGAACACATTGTTTGGTCACCAAAGTGAAGTATTAACGATTGATTGTCTGCGGAAAGAACGGGTATTGGCTACTGGACGTGATCGGACTATGCAGTTGTTTAAGGTACATAAACTCTTCTTTTGGAGATACACATGATCCGAGTTAAAAAAATAAAAATAAAATTGCAGATATTAGAAGGGATATTCATTGTTATATTAGTTGTGTAATTAAGGCACCATTTCATTCGTATGATGTGAAGCCTCAACAGCTTTCCACTATTCAATGGGTGTGCAAAGTTTTTGAGGCATAAGCATTGTGTTATTAATTAAAACTATCTTTTCAATTGTGTGTTTGTCTTGATATCACCTTTTACATTACGCCAATAGGTCCCAGAGGAGTCGAGGTTGATATTCCGCGCATCAGCATCATCTCTGGAATGTTGTTGTTTTATTGATAATGACGAATTTTTATCTGGTTCGGATGATGGAAATATTGAGGTCTGGGGTGTCCAAAAAAAGAAGCCTGTCTACATTGTTAAGAATGCTCATGCTTTCTTGACTGAGAAGAACTTTGAGCAAAAAGATGGTGGAAACATCTTTAATGGCAATAAAGGTAACTTCTCAAACTTTTTTCTTTGTAATTTCCCACTACTTGTTTGCTAGAAGAAAAAGGAGAATGACTTCATTTAATGTGAATTTAACTGCTGATTTAAAATTGCTTTTTGGTATCAATCTTTGTTTATTGGTTGCTTTGTGTTTTATCAAGGAGATAGACAGGCAGAAAAGAGTGGGAGGGTTGTTCTAGGAGAACTCATTAATAGATAAAATCCTAATTTGTTTTTCTGCCATGCTTAGAAGTTTCTAATTGATTTGTCCTCTGATGATCTTTCTGCTATTTTTTCCCCCTGTCAGCATGTTCCTGGGTAAGTTCAGTGACTGTTTGTAGAGGCAGTGATCTTGCTGCATCAGGGGCTGGTAACGGTTCTGTTCGCTTATGGGCTATCGAAAGTGCTCCCTCAGCCATTCGACCTCTGTATGAGCTTCCATTGGTAAGTCAAATCACACTTAATCCAACTCAGTTTATATTGGTTTTGCTGTGTGCTTAGCTTTGATTATAACTGATACATTGCCATTCTAACAAGTGCTGCCTATATTTTAGTTGTCATTGCACATTGTTCTCTATATGGCTTACAATGCATTAAAGTTTCTTAGACCACCAGTAGCTTTGCCAGTAGCTTTTGCATATCCCATCATTGCTTATGGCATTCAGAGTAACAAAACTAGTTCAGGAAAGCCATGGTGACAAGGAGATTATTCTTGCTAATAAAGTGAAGTAGAAAATTGCAGGCTGACGTATGTTTCCAGATTTTTATGACAGAGAGGAATACTGTTCTGAGAAATTATTGAACACTGGGATAAGACTCTTTAAATGTGCCACATTTGCCCATTAACTTGGACCTGCTCATTCAGCCTATTGGCATACCTGAATCCTTCTAGATCTAAAATTTCAACTGCCAAGGTGAAGTTCTAAAACAAGTTCAGAGAACGCTAAGCTATAGCATGAAAACACATTCATATTTTTATTTTGAGTGTGAGAATCAAGAACCAGCTTTAGCAATTTCTGCATTTTCTGAAATAAAATTAGCTGTTAATGTCTTAGTATAACATCTGGTATTTATGTAAAATAGAAGTGGTTGTATAATGCAATTATTTTTAGCTCTTATCTCAGAAGTATGTCTTGTTTGTGTGCACATCCAAATGAGTGAAAGATTTGCTTGATTTGGCTTGGGTAAAAGGTTAGTTTATGAATTGCAACCTGGTTCAATCCGGGCAAAGTTTGTGTACCTTTCAAATTATTAACTTATCTTGCTGCATTAATTGTCATTATAATTAATAGAATGTCATAATCTTGCTAGTTTTAGAACTGACGTGGAAGTTGGTCTGGTCTAATTTAGTTTACATTTTTTGTCACACAACATAGCAGTTTTCATGATGGAAGCAATGGTTGGTCTTTTCCTCTTACAGGTGCATCCTGGAGATTAATGAATGAACTTTCCCAATGAAAGGTTTTTTAGTTTAATACATTAATACGCTTGCATGTGTTAATTAATTTGATTGCCTGCATGGAACTAGAATGTTTTACGATGTGCATTGTCCATACGTGTTGCCATCATAGGAGCATTTCTTTTTTCTTTCTGGATTAATATTAATTAGAATCGAGTTCAAGCGTGCCTGTCTCCATCATATGATTATTTCTTTTACTTTCTGGATTAATATTAATTAGAATCGAGTTCAAGCTATTCACCTTCTTTCATGTTTCACCTAGCCGCTTATCCCTGCTCTTTTTTTCTTGATTCTCCTTTTTTTTTTTTTTTTTGCTGCTGTATAGGTTAGTTTAATGTTGGTTCAGTCATGCAATTTGAAAAATGCTTTAAGTAAATTAAAGAACTAGAGATTGATCACTGATATCATTTATGCAATGCAGGTTGGGTTTGTAAATTCACTTTCCTTCTCAAAGTCTGGAAGCTTTCTTGTTGCTGGAGTTGGTCAGGTAAAATATTTTTAGGTTTAGTGTGATTCTTATGATGTTCTCTGCTTTTAGATCTTTCGTTTATTTTGTTTCCTTGAATTTGGGATAAAGAGCTTGAATTGTTAGCTGAATGAGGGCTAATCTGTCAGAAAAAATGGCCATGTAGTTATGCACGAGTCAGAGATGTCAATCCTGACATTTAATCATGCCCAACTGGCTATTTAAGCGAAGTAGCTCAAGTGTTTTCATTGTTTCGAAGTATTAACTCTGTTATTCTTAGAAATGACAAAAATATTCTACATTCAACCCATGGCATGCATCTAATTATTTAAATCAAATTAGACAAGCATAATTCATTAGTGCATTGAATATGATAAAAGAAGCAAAAGAACATCCAGGAAAGTATAGATATGGATTAATAGGACTTCAGCTTAATATGTGCAACATACTTTTAGATGCTTTTATTTTATTGTTATTGCAATTACTGCAAAGATATTAGTAGGCCAATCTCAGATGTATTTTCTTCGAGTTTTAGGTGTACATGAGTGTTTACTTTTCCATAGATTAATTACTGAACTTGCTTATTTGACCCTGGTTGAGACTTTTACTAGTAGTTCCTGATTATCATTTGACAAGAGTCTTAACTTTGTGCTCAAAACAAAAAGTTGATGTTCTTTCCTCCATTCATCTATGGTTATTTATGATTATTTTGATTTCATGATTTTTTGACATTTTAAGTTACCCATGCAAACAGGAGCCTCGACTAGGAAGATGGGGGCGAATCTCAGCTGCTCGAAATGGAGTTGCAATCCATCGGTTAAAACATTCGTAGGACGGAGAAAATTTTTGACCTCCCAGTTTTTGATCACTTAAACTAGAGAAATTGAATGAGAAATTATGATCTTTGTGATTTGGCCTTTGTCCAAATTGTATATTTAATTCCGGCTTATCATCCCATTGTTATAATTTTACATCTCTTCACAATTTTTGGCTGACCTTGAAAGGGAATGGGAAAAGTATGTTCATTTCCATGGAAGGAGAACCATCTACAGGTAATTTATATTCCAGTAATTCTTAAGATTTTGATTTTAAAGCAAAACACCAGGACATCTTGTGATTTATTTCGCCTTTAATTGCTCATTCACCCGAATTGGCCCACAGCAAATTCTTTGAAATTGGTGTTTAGTATTTATTTTTTTAAATTAAAAAGTGGCAATAATTTTTTTAATCATTTGTAGATCTATATATTTTATATTAGACACAAATAAAAATTTATTTTATTAATTTACTAGATTTGATTGTTATATTTATAATTGAATTAAGTACTATTAAATTTGATTAAATTTATAACTAAACTATAAATAGAAACATTTTATAAATTTTATTTTATAGATTTTATATATTTTACTAATTGTAATGTTCCTGAAGATGAGGATGAAATGCACAAGTGAAAAATCGAGGTAGCAATGTTGCTGCCATCGCTGCAATATGCAATACAATAATTGAAAGTCAATAAATTTATTAACCTTTTCTAAGTTTTCTTTGTGTACTTAATAGTAAGTCCTACTCAAACTTAAATTTGGAATCGAATTAAAAAAAAAAAAAAAATCGAGAACAAAGAGAGTAGGAATCCATTAAAAAAGCAACAATTAATTAATCTACTACAAAATTACAAAAAGAAAACTCCAAACTAAAGAGTATATGACAGGTATTTATAGGTTTATGCGAAACATATGACAATACGATTCTTACTCACTTTGCATATTCGGATTTGAAATCTTATTTTTTTCCTTCTTTGATATAGACATGGATATATGACAATTATTTGTATATTACAATGAACATAGGCAATAAAATATAAATTACATTGAGTTGTAATACTAATATTAAAATACGCAAAAACTAACAATCAATCTGTAATCAACCATAAAATACCAAAAATCAACTTATAAACAACCAATAATCAATCTAATCAATTACAAAATCAACCTCTGATCAGCCAAAAAACAAACTAATTCTCAAACTATTCCACCATCTCTCTCAAATTACAGTATTTTAGTAATACTAATACTAAAATGGGCAAAAATCAATAATCAACAGGTAATCAAACTACAATAGACTTGTTATTAACCAATAATCAATCTGTAATCAACTACTAATCAATAATATTTAAAATCTATTTTAATATTTTCCACTGAATGGCCAAATAATTCACTTTAGGAAAAACATCAAATAATTCTCACAACCCGATTTTGTGATTTGCATTAGGGCACAGGAAAGCTAAATGCCTCTAGAACCCGTAGTCAGCTTGACTCGAAACATCATCAAGGATCTTACAAAATAAGAACTATATAATTACATCACATGGGCTGAGGCCTTACTAATGCAAAATAACATCACATCATAACTGTCATCAACATAATTTCGTACTAATGCCATCAATCTCATCCATATTATACTGTTTGTTGAGTAACAGCATATAATACTAGCATAGTTCACAGTACAACTTAATAAAATACACAACATAGTCAGATCTTTTATAATTCTGGAGTTCTAGATCGAAATATATATTATAATAGATAGAATACTTAATTTATACTTCATTGAAGATAGACGGCATAAACTGCTCACTCTACAACCTGAGGAAAAATAATAAGACAGGAGTGAGCATTTCAACTTAGTGAATGATACTAGATAATATACATACCTAGTGCTCTAAATTCATTCTAATATGAAATGCTTATGCTTTCATGCCATTCAAACATTCAAACTACAAAATCATATAAGGACGAGCAATAGTCCGCGGGAATCACTCTAAACCCAAATTCGGGGAGCCGATCCCCCATACTTGGCCTTTTGATTCCAAGTATTGTCTCTTAGATCCGATATAAGGGTTGCAGCTGTCCCAACAATGCTAACCTAACTGGCAGCAGTGCATAGGTGATGAGTAAGCCAGCAACCGTCATACACTAGTCATATGCTCATCTATGCCATCATCATAATTGTCACGCCTCGAACTCGATGGTATATGACCAGCACTAGGACATAGGTGATGCACGTGACTACCAATACCCATAGTAAGCATGACATCATACTAAACGACAAAACCATCATATGATAAGGTTATAGGCCCATATATTAAGTAGATCCAAATCAATAATATTTTATAGTTAATGCCATACTGGGCTATTAACTCAATCATCTCAAAAATATCAATTAACATATTATTGGATTTTGGTTAACAAACAATTTCTCAACTCAGAATATATATTATAACCGACAATAAATAGAATACATATTTCAAGAGTAACATTGCGAAGTTCTACAATAATGATATAAATATATAAATATTATTTACATAATTCAATAATTAAATACAGAACATTGCCAGAAGATAAAAAGGCAGGATAACTTAATTTAAACTCCTTCACAAGCTTATTCCACAATCTGAAAAATAATTTGAACATGAATGAGTGTTTGACTCAATGAACTATATAGACTCTAATACAATATACCACTCGACGATCATAATGCTAATGCACTATGGCAAACAAACAAACAAATCACAAAGTCATATAAGGATGGAACACAGTTCATAGTTGTGAATCCTTAATTTTGCACCCTCATTATCCAAATACAGCTTTAGCACTTGCTGAGTTTAACATGCTATGCGGAGCCATTACGGTAGTCTCACTAATGGGTTAGCGGGCATTGCCCCAGAAAGAAAATTTTTTTAGCCTTCAATTACATTGCCACTAGACATCCAAATTTCCCAAACTCCATACCAACAACCAATCTTTAAAAAAAAAAAAAAAAGAGAAACCACGAAAAACGTGCCAAAGCCACGTGCATGCCACGTGGCAGGTATGGGGCACCGCACGCCTTGCTTGCAACATGCTGCATAACCTTGATGTGGCACCGCATAGGCCTAGTGCGGCACCGCACCAGATTCTGCAACCTTCTGACCTCTCGGTGGGCTCCACCTGTGCAGAAAATGACCCTGTTACCCCTTTTAGTCTAATTTTCAGCTATTTTTAGCCATACCCCTCATGGTCTTTTCACATTTTCATTATCTAAACTACCCTCACCCACTTTTCCTATAAATATCCCCCTCCACTTCTCATTTCTACACACCCCTTGAATTTGAGTATATTGCTATCTTCAAATTCCTCTCTTCTTCTCCCTTCAATCACTTTCTAATTAATTAATTAATTTTTTTAATTAATTAATTGTCTCACCCTAACCAAGTTAATTAATTTTTTTAAAACTCTTTTTTTTAATTAATCACTCAATTAATTAATTAATTAATATTTTTAATTAATTAATCCATCAATCTTTTTCATTATATTAATTAGTTAATTAATTATTTTAATTAATTAATTAATCTTCCAATCCATCCAATTATCCGGTCCGGATAAAACAGAAGTTCGGTCCTGTAAAACACTCCGACCACTAAAAGCAAAGATATCAGCCTTTTTTCCTCACTCTCAAAACACCCAAACCAAAATCAATATGATCAACTCGTAAATCTCTCTACTTAATCATGGAATAAACTACATTGGTTTTGATCCCCATTCAATGGGGTACGTAGGCATGTTTGGAATCTAAATCTAAATCTCAAATCCAAATCTCAATCAATCCCCTTTCCTTTTTTTTTAATTAATTTGTGAATGTTTTATTTTCACCATGCATTCATGTTATGCCATATTCATGCATTTTCTTTAATATCATCTTATAAATCTCATTCATAAAATCCAATGTTTGTGTCAAATTAAACTTAAGAGTTAAATTTAGATTATTTAAAACCAAAAATCTAGTCCCTGAGCTCAACTTAGTTCGAGGCTAGTGATTTTATCCATGGACAAATTAATTAAAAATTAATGAATTAGAGTCAACTGAGTTTTTCCTTAATTTTTTCATTTAAAAATAAATTAGGGTGGCGACTCCCAAAAATTATTTTCAAAATCAACCAATCCGAATCCGAGAGTTCCATCGTGAGTCTAAACCCGAATGAGCATCCTAGTTTTCTCTAGCAAACCGGGCCGGTGCTCGGGCGAGGCCTCACGGCTGGCGACTCTACTAAGGACTATTTGCCACCTTTTTTAAAATAAAAAGGAAAATAAGAGGACTAATATTTGGTTAAGGAAAAATTTTTCCAAAATAATCTCTATTTAGCTCATTAAGTATAATTTGACTTTCATACATCACTTTGCATAATAAAGGCTCCTTGCTTAAATCTTAGCTTTAGAAAAACTTTTGGATAGCTAGTAGCATTGGCTCGACATCTCTCTTTGAGTATGTTACGAGATAGCCAAAGCATTCCACTCTACGACGAATCCCCGATCATTTCAATGGTGTAACGAGTAATCAGTATTGTTGGACCCACGCGAGACTCCTTGTCTCACATGTGGTTAAGTATATTGATGTTCTAATAGGATGGAGACCCTTAAATCAAACCACCTTTCACCCTTATACATATAGCAGCCCTAGCCTTTGACCTTAGGTTCTATGTACTATAATAATCGATACTGTTACATATCTATGAAACCTTTTTCGGCTTGCATCACGTCATGATTATGCATACATAATATGAGAAACTTGACAAGGTAAACCTTCAAACATGTTAAAGACCCAAATCAGTGATCTATTACCCTAAAATACCTCACACACTCATCTTGTCAACATGTGAACCTGATAACCAACCATGTGGAGGGAATTATTTTCCTGATACACCTTCACATTCATGTTATTTTCTCCTTCATAATTCTGTATTCTTACCCTTTTTTTATATATTTTTTTGTTTAAAGGTATCAATGGCCAACACCTCCAGCCCCTTTGACTAAAAAGCAATAAGCACCTTTTTTGCCAACCTCCTCAAGCAATAAGAGGAAACTTTTCAAGCTACACTCACCACCGCTCTTCAGACCCAAGCTAAAACTTTCACCAATGCTCTCAATGTTGAGTCTGCCACCTTTACTGATGCCGTCAACTCCCAATGCCAGTTGATCATCAATGAGGTTAAGGAAATGACCAATGCCACTGTCACTCCTCCTCTTGCTCGTGTTGAGCCTACATCTGCCCAAGTCAGGGCTACCCATGCCCTTACTTTTACTCCTCCCATTATCAATCTCATTGATAAAAGGAAAGCACCTTAGACTCCAACCTCTCTTACCGTGGACTTAAACATAACCACTCTCTCTCCCACTACAAATCCTTTTCAAAGTGAAGATTTATGTAGCTTTCCCAAAGCTAAGATATTGATGGAGAAAGTTGAGGTCATGGAAAAAATGCTCAAGAATGTCAAAAAGCATGAGGATATGATAGATGTTGACTCTTTAGCTCTCTCCCCAAATGCACGGTTCCAACAAAATTTAAAATGCCTGTTATGGACAAGTTTAATGGCACCACGTGTCCCAAAACTCACCTCAAAAAGTATGTGGGTGCCGTGAGACTCTTTGGTGTAGATGATAAGCTCCTTGCTTAATTATTCCAACAGTCATTGATCGGAGCTGCTATTAAGTGGTTGTTAGATATGGACCAAAATCATAAGAAAACTTAGTATGACATCTGCAATGCTTTTGTCAAGCAATACCACTATAACATTAAGCTAGATGTCACCCGTCGAGATTTAGAAACCACTAAACAAGGGCCAAGAGAATCTTTCACTGCGTTCCTTACAAGGTGGAGGACAAAAGCGGCTTAAATGGCAAATCGTCCATCTAAAGTATAGCAAATTAACATCATCATCAAAAACCTCCTCCCCTAATATCAGGCTTATTTGCAAACTCAATACCTCCCTAGCTTTAAAGCTCTTATTGCCACTACTACCAAGATCGAGGATTTGATTCAATTAGGATGAATCAAGTATGAATCCTCTTAGTATTACAATAACACTAACTACACCACCAACACCACCCAAAGAGAAGGGGAGGTAAATGCTGTCTCTTATCACTAGCCAATGAGGTTAGAAAGGAGGATATTTTCTGAGCTAAGCATGCCCCTCAGCATCGTTTACAAGAAAGTCTTAGAGGCTAATCTGGTTAAGTTCTTAGAACCACGACCTACTCTAAACCCCTTGCCCAAGGGTTATAACACTAATGAGCACTGTGACTATCATTAAGGGCCAAGGCACAAAACTGATATGTGTAAGCCTTTGAAGCACAAAATTTAAGACCTTATTGACAGTGGAGACATTATGGCTCCCAAACCCAAAGTCTAGCATCACCGAACTCACCCGACCATCTCAAGTTTCATCTAATAACTAGTATTTTGAAAAGAGTGCCAACGCTGTTGTAACCCCTATCCAAGTTCTCTGAGTCTACGTCAGAGTCTTTTGAGTCTGTTTTCTATTAAATTTTTCTTTTTAAGTCTGTCAAGTCTTGTCCTTCTAAGTTTGTATTTTGCCTTCTAGGCTTATCCTCTAATGTACTCATGATGAGACTTTTATTAATAATAAAAAGTTTAAACTTTCTAATTTGCCTTAATTTTTTTTGATTCATCTTTAAATGGGACATCTTTCAAATAAAAAAAAAGCAACAAAACAAAAAAAAACAAAACAAAACAAAAAATGTAAAAGGCAAAAGAATTAATAAATTATGGCACAAAAAAAATCCAAAATCCCATACATAGCATGGTAGTAGTGGAAAAGCTCATGGACTGTTCTATACAAGACAAGATAGGGATGATCCAAGCATCGTAGTTTATGAGATCCCTACCTATATACATAAGAAGCTTATTAAAGAGAAGTCATGGAGAATGAAGACAGAATAGACCGAAAGGTATCATGACTAGTTGAATGCCATCGAGGAAAAGAGAATCGATACTCTGTGCAAAATTCAAGGTTATCAATGGAGACTAGCCGAGCACTTCAAGTAAAAGGTGAGAGATAAGGGTTTGTAAGAAGGAAATCCAATTCTGAAAGAAATCTAAGCCCTTATTTATGATCCAAGAGGAAGTTCAAACTAAACTGGACTGGATGGTACATTTTCAAGAAGATCCTATCCGACAGAGGCACCATCTTCATAGACATGGACGGAAGTGAATTCTCTCATCCTAGCAATCCGGATCAATTGAAACAATATATCATCTAAAGATGATATCTATATTTCATTTCTGTTTTTCATGCATATGTAATCAGAAGTACGTGGACCTAATTCTCCCTAAAAACTGAAAAAAATTAACGACAGAAAGTGATGTAAGGTATACGTAGATAGCTCGACTTGGGTGCAGTCCAAATCATAATACAAAATATTTTATTTGCATCGTATTCTCATTTTCCTTGTGCCTAGTACATTATTCACTTAATTCTTTTGCCTAAACAAAAAGAAAAAAAAAAAGAAGAAAAAGAAGAATACTCACCAAGCTAAAAACCTGAAAGGGCAGTTTAGGCAGAAATTAGAACAAAAATAAAAGATGTCTCATTTAATGATGATCAAATCTTGCAAAATACAACCCCATTATAAATGATAGCCCTTTCAATGTTGTCTATAGTTTATCATGTTTCGTATAGTCTTGTCAATTTGTAATTATTTTAAAAAAAAAAAGGGGTCATGTCTGAAGTCATAGTCTAGCCAGTCCTCCTCTTCCTCCTGAGATGCTAATCTCTCGTGTCCTCATCAGAGTTAAAGTCTGTCAGTCACTACTATAACTTATGGTGTCGCACTTCTAGTGCATCCTCAAGTCTCCTTCAAAGAATGAGTCACCCCCTTTGTTTGGGCTGCAGTCCTCTTACTATTAATGGCTCCTTATATAATCTCTCCTTCCTTAGCTGCTTCATCCTTTATTCCTCTCGGCAGGGCAGCTTAGTACTCTTTCTCAATTGGCCAAACCACCTTTATCAACTACATGGGATACCTCTCTGTGGTTCCAAGTGAAATCCCAAAATAAATAGCGTGACAACTCCTCAGCTAGCCACCCCCTGATAACTCTGGCAATGGAAGTTGTAATCTGCACGGGCTCTAAGAAAGAAAAACAGGGGGCATGCCCTGAGTTTACCCCATTTATTTCAAAAATAATAGGCCCGTAACTGACATTCAAAGAGAAAATCAAGGCCCTTTGTTCAGCCTTTGCACCCCTCATATCTCCCTGGTCATTAGAATAATGGAACTTCTTAATCACAGTGGTCAAATTCATTTGACTATCACCAACCATCAACTGGCTTGTAACATTCTGAGGCAAGTCAAAAACTCCTGAAAAATTTAAAAAATGCTAGACTTTGAACTTTGGCACCACCAGAGTTACCTTTGAGTTATAGTCAAGCAATATTCCCTATCTCTCTAGAATAAGCATAGCTCCTCCTCAACAGCACCAAAACAGAAACCACGAGCCACTAGATTCCAAAATTTGAAGCAACCCCTCGAACTCCTTGTAATACCACCATGGCAACCATCTCATACCAACCTAAGTTGAGTTCCTCAACCTTGTCAAATTCCTCAGTCTATAAATGCATTGCATTAAAGTAACTGCGTGAATCCACCCTCATGCATCCATGCAACCATTCATTACAGGCATTATCATAAATCATACATGGCATAAAAGTCAGGCAAAAGATCCATGAATTCTAAAACATACATGCATCATTTGTGTGCTAGCACCTATGCAATCATCTGCAATCATACATCATCATGTATAAGCCAAACCAATAGCCTCACTAGCCTCTCCTAAAGCTAACCAATTCCTCCTCAAAGCTGACTGATACCTCTTAAAGCTGACTAATGCCTCTTTGAAGCTAAATAATACCTTTCTAGATTTAATCAATGACTTCCAGAGTCCCTTTACTTCCAAAAAAGTTCCTTTGAGCCTTCTGAAAGGCCCAACCCCTCACATTTAGAAGCCCAAGTTTCTTTGGCACAACCAAAATCTTGTTAGAATCTCTTGAGTCAACTCACCATAGGCCAAGGTTTTTCCCTTTATCAAAACATTTTCAAAATCTGTCTAGCCAACTCGCTATAGGTTGAGGCTCTCCTCCTGCCAAGATTTTTTTAGAAACTCTTAAGCTAACTCACCATAGGTCGAGGCTCTTCCTTTACCAAAATCTTATCAGAATCTTTTGAGCCGACTCGCCATAAGCCGAGGCTCTTCCTCAAAATCTCATGAGCCAACTCACCATAGATCAAGGCTCTCTTTTCACTAAATTAGCTTGTCCAAAATCATCTTTACCTCTAGCATTAAGGCCACACAGATAGCCTTGATTGAGATTTGCCCTAGATCATCTTTATCTCCAACATTAAGGCCAAACATATAGTCTTGATTGAGATTTACCCCATATCATATTTACCTCTAATATTAAGGCTGGATAGATAGTCTTGATTCTTCTTTACCTCCAATATTAAGGCTAGACAGATAGCCTTGATTGAGATTTACCTTAGATCATCTTTACCTCCAACATTAAAGCCAGAAAGATAGTCTTGATTCCTCTTTACCTCCAACATTGAGGCCAGAAAAATAGCCTTGATTTAGATTTGCCTCAAACATTCTTCATCTCCAACATTAAGGCTGGATAAATAGCCTTGATTGAAATGCACCAAACCTTCTTTATCTCCAATATTAAGGCTCGACAGATAGCTTTGATTGAAATTTAATAAATTTTCTTTATCTCTAACATTAAAGCTAAACAGATAGCCTTGATTAAAATTTAACAAACCTTCTTTACCTCCAACATTAAGGCCGGACAGATAGCATTGATTGAGATTTGCCTCAAACATTCTTCATCTCCAACATTAAGGCCAAACTTTATCTCTAACATTAAGGCTGGACAGATAGCCTTGATTGAGATTTGCCTCAAACATTCTTCATCTCCAATATTAAGGTAGAACAGATAGCCTTGATTGAAATTCACCAAACTTTCTTTATCTCCAACATTAAGGCTGGACAGATAGCCTTGATTGAAATTCACCAAACCTTCTTTGTCCTCTAACATTGGGGCCGAATATATAGCCTTAATTGAAATTCACCAAGACCATTCTTGCATCCAACGTCAAGGCCGAACAGATAGCCATTGATAAAATCGCATTTATCCTAGAGGGCATCCTCCCAAAGGATATGACAAGAACACATAAGCCCGAAATCTGACATGGGACCTCTTCTCAATGTTCATAATCATCAGAATCACCTTTTGTTCAAAGTCTATTATAATGAGAGGGCAGCTGTGAACCCTCAATTTTATACCCTCATCATCCAAATACAGACTTATGTGAGGCCTCGCCTGAGTACCTGGTCTGATCTGCTAAAAGGAATAAAAAATGCCCATTTGGGAGAAACATCACAATTGAAACTTGTTATGAGTTCAGAAAAATTGTATTTTGTAAATTATAATTTGTATAAGGAGTCGCTACTTTAATTTTGTTTATTTTTGTCACGACCCATCTTTGAGCCACGACGGTCCTAGGGCATGGGTAGCCGTAAGGGCACCAAAACCCATAGAACCCATTCCACTCATAAACAATTGACATTCATTACATTGAACCGTATCCCAAGACCGTAGCCTAATCACATCTCCTTAATACCCATTACTTGCTATCATTTCCACTTATAATATCATTTATATATATAACTTGTAAAACCTTTAAAATCTCATTTCATGTCATTAACTCTATGTTCAATAGTCCATACATCATTACAATACCGGTTATGATACAAATCACCTTATACAAACATCTTATAACATATTAATGCCAAACCCTTTAATAACCATTCATGTTACATATAGACCTTATAACTTTCAATAACCATGGAGCTCTACTTACAACACCGAAACTTATCAAAACAGTTTCCAAGCAAAGGATGGGCTTGGGAATTTTACTCTGCTAACTCATTGACTGTACCTGAAAAGTTTAAACCACTAAAATATGAGACAGAGCTCAGTGAGTACAAAATAATACTATATAAAATGAACAAATGGTAGGTGCTTTAATGATAATATTTTCATAGCAAAGAAGTAAGACGGGTCACAAGTTACTCTTATAAAAATAGTTTTGCATATACAGTAAATGTTACATTTTTAGCAGAATATTTCCTTTATGGAAACGGTATGTTTCCCACATTATCATTATCATTCGAGTGGCGGCTTACGCCTTGCTCACTCCCATATCAGTCACACGTACAACTGATCGGGTCGCACGTACTGGGGGCCATAAACCCTTCCTAGTTAGGGTTCGGATACTCTTTACCCTATCCGTAGGTTCATTTCCATTATGCACAAGGCTGATGTATTGCCCCACATCAGAGGGGTATTCTGCTTGCCACGATATCGTTAAAACATTTTTCCTTTCCATCCATGAAATACTTCAATGGATAATATATCAATAAATAATCAAAATTCCCATCATTGATCATGTTAGGAAATGAAGCAATAAGGCTCATTTGGCCAAGTGCCATAAGGGATATTTAATTCAATAATTGGTAAAGTAGATCATGCATGCCAAAGAATTGCAATGCATTTCAATTAGGAAAGTGATCCAACACTTAGGCTTATACTTAAAGCACAAGAAATGTAATATTACAATGGATAATATATAATATCAATTGGGTTCTCATTATTAATCATTATATGATCAAACAATATAGACTCATTTGGCCAAATGCCACAGAGGAATATTTGACTCACTTGGGCTTAATAATCAAGAAAGTATCATATCAAAGGTTCAATATTCAATAAGCAATTTAAGCTTATCAAGAAATCAAGAAGGTTCAATATACAATTCAAGCTTAGCTATGAATCAAGGAGCATTATAACATATGGTTCAATATCAATGAGCAATTCAACTTATAAAGGAGTTGGCATACTTTTAGCAATAAAGTTTCAAGCAAATAATAGGAAACATATTATATTATTAAGTACTCACCGTGGACTCCTTTGCTCCTATGTACATTTGACTATGATACGATTAGTGCTTCTCGCACTTTTCCTAATATCTTGTCCTTGTTATTAGACTCTACACATGTCCTTGTTATTAGACTCTACACATGCATTTCAATCATATATTAATCACTTCCTCATTATCACATTATTTAATTTAGGGTCATTAACATTTCTATCTTATTTACAACTTAGCATTCTAAAATTAAGATATTCTAAACCTATACTTACTACTAAACTTAACATTTCTCTAATTATTTTCCAATAACTCACTTAAAAGAATGATTCTCCTTTCTTTCAATTTCACATTTCAATATTCATGTTATTCAAGTAAAATTGATTAAGCAATTTCCACCAACATTTCCATAAATTCAAATTATCCACGATATCACAATCAAATGGTCCAACCTGGACCTTCAATACACTAATCCCATCCGCCCACTTCATTCCTCATTATC
The DNA here is from genome assembly GCA_947687605.1 of Reutealis trisperma. Taxonomy (NCBI): domain Eukaryota; kingdom Viridiplantae; phylum Streptophyta; class Magnoliopsida; order Malpighiales; family Euphorbiaceae; genus Reutealis; species Reutealis trisperma. The sequence continues at coordinate 41,588 of CANTUT010001578.1, forward strand.
AAGCTAATAACCACTAATTTAATCCAATCAATACCAATATCTACATCTCACTTCATTCTTCCAAATAATTCAATTCAATTAAATCAATTCTAATATCAACATTTCACTTCAATCTACAAATTTAATCACCAACAATACTCCATAATCATATAAATAACAATTAATTCAATTCAATTATCTCATTTAATCACTTAATTCCATTAAACTATTTACCTAAATTCTTACAAATAAAATCATAATTCACTATCTATACATAATTGGAAATCGAGATTTATACCATATGGCTCGGTTTAATGAGCCGGAGCTTCTGTCCAAATTTATCGATTTCAGAGGTCGCCGGAATTCGGTCGCCGGAAAATTCCAACGACGACCAAATCACGATCCGAGGATATCATCAGTTAGCTTGTGATGTGAGGAGTCCGAATATAACTTTCGTTTCCCGTAGTCCGCTGAAAAACAGGTAGAAACGGCGTCGGTAACCGTTGATGTCGCCGGATTCCGATCAATAAAAAGATTATTTAAAATTAGCAAACAATATACCAAATCGAAGCTGGAATCACAAGGGATTCAACCATACCAATTTCGTTAAAAATGGAGATCGGAAATTCGTCGGAAAATGGCCTAGAAGTTTCATCCGGCGAAGCTTTGGAGGGAGCGTGCGCTGCCGTCAGGTGGCTGCAGGCGACGGGCCTCTACCGGTCGAAGGGGCGGCGGGCGTCCTTCCTCCTGGTGTGGCGCGTGTCGGTCGGCGGTGGCCGGAGGGCAGCGGTCCGGCGTGCAGTCCCTTGTGTGCGCTCTCTCTCTCTCTCTCTGCCCTCTGTCCGTTTCCTCTGTTTCCCTCTGCTTCTGTTTCTTCTTCTCTGTTCTGTTTTCTACTGCCCAATTTTGGGCTGCCGACTTTACTTTTTTTTTTATATATATAAATATAAACATATACTAACTTTAATAATAATAACAATAATAATAATAATGTTTGTCATATAAATTCTAAAACAATAATTTTAACCAAAATATTAATTTCATTAATTTCATCATATTATCCATTAACTATAATATAAAAATTATAATATATAACTTCAAATATTAATTATAAAATTTTCTATATTTTATAATAAAATTTCAATTTCTTTAATTTAAAATTTTATCAATTTAGTAAATAATAAATCAATAATTCATTTAATAAAATATTCTCTTAAAAATATTAACATAATAATGTAATAAACTAATACCCTTTCAAATATCAATTTTAAATTTGAAATAATTTTCTACTATTTTAAATACTCATATAACAATATTTATAAATCATATATCAAATATCAATATAAGTTTAGCTTATTAATATCAATATAATAATAATAAAAATATCAATATCAATATCAATATTCAAATGGAAGTTTGTAAATTTCGATAATTTTGAATATCAATATAAATATAACAATAAAGGAAAACATTTTCATATAAAATTATTATTTTAAAACGTTTATATTCAAATAATTTGAATATTGAAAACATTCATTTTTAACTTGGCCATGCATTACGATACTAAATGGGTATCTTCACTCGTATACTGTACATATGTCCTATATCGGGTTGGGATATTACAATTTTAGTTGGCAAAATTAAAGGAAAAACCCAATTTAATTGACTCCAAAATTATACCATTTATCCTAAGGAAAAGCACTAATCCTCGAATGACCAAAGAGGGTTCGGGTACTAGGTTTTGGTTAAAACAATACAAAGAAATTAGTTTGGCTTAAATACAAAATAGTTTTTTTTTTAAAAAAAGAAGTTTTTATGTATGCATGAACAGATATAACATAATGCATGAAACAAATATTACTTGCAAAATGAATGACAAGTATGAGATAATGATAATCACAAGATGCAAAAAGATAAGGAAGAAACTACTTAAAACTATTACAAGTCAAAAATATCAAAATTAATGGATCTTTCCTTTAGCTCTTATGGGTTCTAGGAAAAACATACATTCCCCAAATATAATCTAAATAACTAAAACACGAAAAAAAAAAAAAAAAAGAGTATTGAAACAATTATAATAAAAAGAATTAAAATTTTGACTTTTATTTGAGAAAAAGTAATTTCAATCCTAAACTATGTGAAGAAGGTGATAGAGAGAAGAAGTTGTTGATTTTAGTAGAGTTGAATGCCTTAGAGACGGCAAGCTTGCTTATCCCTTTGAATGGGAATCAAACCCCCACACAATTCTCCCTTCTTGTGAAGGAGGGATTTTTTAGTCATTGCCTTTATTATCATGTTTTAATTGATTTTAAGGACTTAGGGATTTGTTAATTAGGTCAGATTTTAATTAGCAAAAATTAGATCTTTTCATATTTAGATCTTGAAATTGAAATTGAAAAGGAAAAGGAAAAGGAAAAAACTTTTACCTTTGGCTCTCGGTGGCGAGGAACGTAGGGAGCGAGTTTAGCACCAAATCTAAGTTCTACCTTGGCCTAGGGATATCACGAGCACTCCTTGTGGAAGAAGGACTCTTAAATAGTATGAACTCTTCTTGGAGGGACTTGGATGACACATTTGCTTGAGAACCACGAATTCCCCTTGAGAGAAAGGGGCTTGAATTGAACCTTTTCTTGATTAGAAAGCTTAAGAATAGAACTTAAGATGATTAAGAGGCTTGTAAATGGGGTTTTGAGATGATTAGGAAACTTATGAATGAGGTTTTATGTGATGGAGGAGGTTTTGAAAAAGGGTTTTGATGATTGGAAAGCTTAGAAATAGGGTTTAGAAAGCTTTATGGAGAGTATAGAAGCATGTAATTGTCTGTCCTTAGCTATTATGAGGTGCAAGGTATTTATAGGAGGAGTTTGGAGCTAAAAATTAATAGTTTCCGGGTAGGATTCTGAAATGGGCTCGGTGCGGTAACTGAGGAGTTAGCTGTAGTAACCGTAGAGCCTTTTGCAGTTACCACAGGGACCTCTGCGGTAACTGCATAGGCGACTGCGGTAACCACAGCCAGCTGTGAGTTACCACAGCCAGCTGTGAGTTACCACAGCAGGCCTGCGGGTTACCGTAGTTTATTTTTCAATCCATTCTCATCCGTTTTTTATTTGATTTGAGCCTAGTTTAATTATATGGGTTTGCAATCAAGTGCTAATTGTCTGAAGATACAAGTTTCAAGAATTTTTTTTTTTTTCAACGAGGCATTGCCCCCTTGATCCTTGCCCGCTAACTGGCTAGCGGGACCGTCGTATGTGTAGCGCACGAATCTTAACAAGTGTCAAGCTACAGTTGGATCCTAAGGGTGCAAATTGGAGGGTTCACACCTTAGCACTTGCTGAGTTTCACACGCTACGCAGAGTCATTACGGTGGTCCTACTAACTGGTTAGCAGGCATTACCCCAAAAAGCAAATTTTGTTTAGCCTTTAATTACACTGCCACCAGATATTCAAAATTTTCAAACTCCATACCAACAACCAATCTCTAAAAAAAGAAAAACCATGAAAAACGTGCCAGTGCCACATAGCATGTCACACGACAGGCGTACGGCACCGCGTCAAAGCTATGCGGAGGCACACGCCTTGCTTGTGGCATGCGGCATAACCTTGATGCAGTGCTGCATAGGCCTGGTGCAGTGCCGCACCAAGTTTTGCAACCTTCTGATAGCCCGGTGGGTCCCACCTACGCAGAAAATGACCTTTTTACCCATTTAAGTCCAATTTTCAACCATTTCTAGCCCTACCCCTCATGGTCTTTTCATATTTTCATTACCTAAACTACCCTCACTCACTTTTCTTATAAAAACCCCCCTCCACTTCTTATTTCTACACACCCCCTTTATTTGAGTAGATTGCTATTTTCAAATTCATCTCTTATTCTCCCTCCAATCACTCTCTAATCAATTAATTAATCTTTTTAATTAATTAATTATCTCACCCTAACCAAATTAACTAATCTTTTTAAAACTCTTTTTTTAATTAATCACTCAATTAATTAATTAATTAATCTTTTTAATTAATTAATTAATCAATCTTTTTTTTTAAAAAAATCATTCCTTTTTCCAAAATCAAGTTAATCATTCTTCTTAATTCACTCTTCCTCCAAATTAATTAATTAATCTTTTTAATTAATTAACCCATCCATCCTTTTTCTTCATATTAATTAGTTAATTAATTATTTTAATTAATTAATTAATCTTTCAATCTATCAAATCACCTGGTCCTGATAAAACAGAACTTTGATCCAGTAAAACCCTCCGCTCACCAAAAGCAAAAGTATCGGCCTTTTTCCCTCACTCTCAAAACACCCAAATCAAAATCAATCTGATCAACTCCTAAACCTCTCCACTTAATTGTGGAATGAACTACGTGGATTTTGATCCCCATTCAATGGGGTACGTAGGCATGTTTGAAATCTAAATTCAAACCTCAAATCCCAATCTTAATCAATCCCTTTTCCTTTTTTTTTAATTAATTTGTGAATGTTTTATTTCCATCATGCATTCATGTTATGCCATATTCATGCATTTTCTTTAATATCATCTTACAAATGTCATTCATGAAATCTAATTTTCATGTCAAATTAAACTTAAGAGCCAAATTTAGATTATTTAAAACCAAAAACCTATTTCCTAAGCTCAACCTGGTTCGAGGCTAGTAATTTTATCTATGGGCAAATTAATTAAAAATTAATGAATTGGAGTCAACTGGGTTTTTCCTTAATTTTTCCATTTAAAAATAAATTAAGGTAGCGACTTCCAAAAATCATTTTCAAAATCAATCAATCCGAATATGAGAGTTTCATCATGAGTCTAAACCCGAATGAGTATCCCGATTCTCTCTAGCGGACCGGACTAGTGTTTGGGTGAGGCATCACAATAGTGACAGCATATATCAAGGCTTAAATAATGTATTATAGCTATAAATGTATTGTATAGCTGCAACTTCCTTACATAGACCTTATTAGCCGTAATTTCCATGTTTAGATAAGATTTGATTGCTAGAAATTAGCCTAGATTTAGCTAATGTAATGGTTGAAAATCGGCCTTGTAAATCTCTACATTTTCTATATAATGAGTGAAACTCTCATAATGAGGGCAATTCAATCCAAATGATATGGTATCAGAGCCATAATTCAGAATTTTAGAGAGTCTTCTTGTGAGTCTAAAATCTTGGTTCGGGTAAATTTTTTTCTGGTATTCTTTGTTGAGTGTTATTTTTATTTTTCTGAGTTCTTGGCTTAGTTGATTTGATTTTCTGCTTATTGTATTTGGTGACTTTAGGTATCATGTCAACTAACAACTTGGATATTCTTAGTGTGCATTTCACAAGTAAAAATTATTCTACCTAGGAATTTTACTTTCGATTATTTGTTATGGGAAAGGAACTTTGGAGTCACATCGATGGTAGTGATCCTACTCCTACTGAATCTCCTAAACAGGTTCAGTGGCAAGTCAAAGATGCTAAAGTCAGGACATGGATTTTGGGATCAATTGATCAATTGCTTTTTCCTAATTTGAGGCCATATAAGACAGCTAAAGACATGTGGGAATACTTAAAAAAAGCTTTATAATCAGGATAATACAACAAAACGCTTTCAGTTAGAGTATGAGATTGCTAGGTACTCTCAAGGTGATCTCTCCATTCAAGATTATTTTTTTGGATTTTAGAACTTATGGGTAGAATATATTGACATAATTTATGTCCAAGTACCAACTGAATCTCTTGCTGATGTTCAAAAAGTGCATGAACAAAGCAAGTGAGATCAATTTTTTATGAAAGTACGTCCTGAATATGAAGCAGCCCGCTCCAATTTGATGAATTATGATCCTTCTCCTTCTTTGGATGTGTGCTTTGGAGAATTACTTCGTGAAGAGCAGCATCTTGCAACACAAACTATTTTTCAGCAAAATAAAGTGCATGATAATGCAATTGCTTATGCTGCAGCCCAAGGGAAAACCAAGGGGAGAGACATGTGACAAGTTCAATTCTTTAGTTGTAAGGAATACGGACATATTGTTGTTAACTGTACAAAGAAATCTTGCAACTACTATAAGAAGCCTGGGCATATCATCAAAGAATGTCCTACATGTCCCCAAAATCATCAAGCTAACTAGGCTGCTATTGCTAATCAGGTTATTGCGATTGATAAATCAGCTCTTACTCTAGAAATGGTTTAGTAGATGATTAATACAGCCTTTTAGCCTTAGGGCTTCAAGGTAAGTGCACTCTACCATCTTTATCTTGGCTTGTTGACTCTGGTGCATCCAATCATATAACTAATTCCCATAACACTCTCAGCAATGTTCAAAAATATTATGGAAACATTCAGATTGCTAATGGTAGTTAGTTACCCATTCATGCTATTAGGGACATTAATTCTTCAATGTATCTCCTCAGCTTTCTACTAGTCTCATTTCAGTAGGACAATTGGTGGATAATGACTGTAATGTTGGATTTTCTTGTGATGGTTGTATTGTACAGGATCAGGTGTCGGGGAAGATACTAGCGAAGAGGCCTAAAGTTGGATGCTTATTTCCTTTACACTTTTCTGTTCCTAAACCTTTGCACTTTTCTATTGCTAATTTTGTTTCTTTGGTTAGTATTATTGTAAACTAAAAGAATGAGGTATGGCATAAGTGTTTAGGCCATCCTAATTCTGTTGTCTTATCTCATTTAATAAATTCTAGTTTATTGGGCAATAAAGATCAGTTTTCCACTAATCTTTCTTTCGATTGCTCTGCATGTAAATTAGGTAAAAGCAAGTCTTTTTCTTTTCCTTCTTATAGTAGTCGTGTAGAAAATTATTTTGATATGATTCATAGTGACGTGTGGGACATTACTCCTATTATATCTCATGCCAATTATAAGTACTTTGTCACAATCATTGATGATTACAGTAAATATACTTGGATTTATTTTCTTCATTCTAAATCTGAGGTATTTTCTATCTTTAAAACATTTGTAGATTATATTGAGACTCAATTTTCTTCAAATATTAAAGTGCTCATATCAGATTCTGGTGGCGAATATATGTCCCATGAATTTCATGATCTTTTTTAGCAAAAGGGAATTGTTTCCCAATGCTCTTGTCCTTATACACCTTAGCAAAATGGTGTTGCTGAACACAAGAACCATTATTTATTAGATGTTGTTCAAACTTTATTGCTTGAATCTTTTGTTCCATCTAAATTTTGGGTTGAAGTATTAAGTACAGCAGTTTATCTAATTAATTACTTGCCTTCAAGCATATTGAACTTTGAATCTCCCTATTATTGTCTTTATCATAAGCATCCCACCTATCTTAACATGCATACTTTTGGTTGTGTTTGTTTTGTTCATTTGTTACCTCATGAGCATCATAAACTTTCTGCTCAATCTGTTAAATGTGCCTTTATGGGCTATAGTGTTTCACACAAAGGTTATGTTTGCTACGATCTATGTTCTAACATATTTCATATTTCTCGTCATGTTGTTTTCTTTGAAAATCAATTTTTCTTTTCTACTCATGCTGAGTCTTCAACAGAATTAATTGTTCTTCCTAATTTTGATGAGGAAAATACTACTACTGAGAAATTTAAGCTTGGATGTGTTTATAGTCAATGACGTCCAACTTTGGAGCTTGCTGAGCTTGACCCAACATCCGAGCCTATTTAAACCATCTCTTCCACAGACAATCAACTCTCAAATACCATTATTCAACGCTCTTCTAGAATCAGCCATCCACTTGATCGGTATGGATTTCCTCACACATCTCTTCATACTATTTTGACTAGTGTTTCTATTCCTTCATGTTATTTAGAAGTTGCTAAATATAATTGTTGGCATATGGCTATGAAAGATGAACTTCAAGCTCTTAAGGACAATTGTACATGGGATGTTGTTGATTTTTTGACTAGTGTTAAACCCATTAGGTGTAAATGGGTCTACTCAATCAAGCTTCATTCTGATGGTACTTTAGATTGCTATAAGGCACGGCTGGTTGCCCTTGGTAACAAACAAGATTATGGGGTCAATTATGATGAGACTTTTGCTCTAGTTGCCAAAATGACTACGGTTTGCATGGTCATTTCAATTACTGCCTCTCAATGTTGGCCACTTCATCAGATGGATGTTAAAAATGCTTTTCTTCATGGTGATCTCAAAGAGGAGATTTACACGGTGCTTCCACCTAGCTTGTCTTCCTCCTCTTCTTTAGATGTCTGTAAGTTGAAGCGATCACTCTATGGGTTGAAGCAAACTCCCTGAGCCTGGTTTGATGAATTTCAATCCACTTTGCTTTAATTTCATTTAAGCAGAGCCAATATGACTCCTTATTGTTTCTTTGCAAGACATCTATTGGTATTGTTCTTCTTCTAGTTTATGTTGATGATATTGTTATCATTGGGATAGATTCTGCCTTAATTGCTCGTTTGCAACAACATCTTCAAGCCTTCTTTCATATAAAGGATCTTGGTCCTCTTACTTACTTCTTGGGTTTGGAAGTTCATTCTAATTCTTCTGATATTTTTTTGAATCAACATAAATACATATAGGATTTACTTAAATTAGCTGGTCTTTAAGATGCCTCTCATGTGGATACTTCACTAGAAGTCAACACAAAGTAACATAGTGAGGAGGGTGATCTTATTTCTAATCCTACGGTCTATCGACAATTGGTGGGCAACTTGAACAATTTGACTATTACACAGCTAGATATTTCCTTTGCTATGAAACCAATCAATCAATTCATGCAACATCCTCGTCATTTACACTTAGCTGCAGTTCATCGTATCATTGAAACCTTCGTGGGACACCCAGCCATGGATTGTTCTTTCCAGCTGGTTCTTCTCTTCATCTTGTTGCATATAGTGATGCTGATTGGGCTGGATGTCCAAATACTCGATGATCTGTCATGGGTTGGTGCATGTTTCTTAGTGATTCCTTAATTTATTAGAAGATTAAGAAACAAGCTCGTGTTTCTAAATCTTCAACTGAATCTGAATATTAAGCTATGTCTGCTGCTTGTTTAGAAATTGTTTGGCTTTAGGGACTTCTAGCCGAACTTGGCTTTTCTCAATCTAGTCCTACTCCCCTCCATACTAATAATACTAGTGCTATTCAGATTGTCGCAAACCCTATTTACCATGAGTGCACTATGCATATTGAGGTGGATTGCCATTCTATTCATAAAGCCTTGGACACTCGTCTTATTTCTCTTCCTCATATTTCCACTACTCTCCAGATAGCTGATGTATTTACTAAGGCTATGACACGATAACAACATCAGTTTCTTGTGGGCAAATTGATACTTCTTGATCGACCAACATCAATTTGAGGGGGCATGACAGCATACATCAAGGCTTAAATCAAGGCTTAAATAATGTATTATAGTTGTAAATATATTGTATAGCTGTAACTTCCTTACATAGACCCTATTAGCTATAATTTCCATGTTTAGATAAGATTTGATTGCTAGAAATTAGCCTAGATTTAGCTAATGTAATGGCTGAAAATCAGCCTTGTAAATCTCTACATTTTCTATATATTGAGAGAAACTCTCACAATGAGGGCAATTCAATCTAAATGATACATAGTACTACACTAATCCTTAATATGGGGAGCCAATCCCCCTATTCTAGCTCTCTAAATCCAATACATTCTCTTAATCCATTATAAGGGTTGCAATTATCCCAGCAGCGCTGACCCAACTGGTAGCAGCGCATAGGCGATGAGCAAGCCAGCAGCCGTCATACACCAGTCAAAGCTTATCTATCATCATAGCATCATCATACATGGTTCCACTTTCCTAAGTGGCACTGTATCATCCCACTTCCATCCAACATCCACATCCCAAATTGCAATATCAACATTTATGAACAGTCACATACACATGCCAAGATATTAAACATTATTCATAATGCATAGCTATATATATATATATATAGTATACACGCAATAAATACATGAATGCAAGTATAATTTTAATTAAATAAAAGAATGGAATATTAAATTAGGCTATATAACTCACAAAATTGACAAATTCCAATTAGCTCTCCTCGTGGAGTGCGACAACTGGACTAGAAGAAAGCCTGAACATTGGCTTTGAATAATAGATGATATTATCAAAAAAGAACGACTCGCCTATCAAGACATAACTAAATCGACTATTGATACACTTGCCGAAATTTTGGCAGAATCTCCTCTAAACTAGGATATTACTCGATTGCAATAAGAAAAATAAACACTTCTATATAATATCAATAATCCACCCAACTCAACATAATATCTATGACCCCTCCTGAGTCCTCCTAACATCAGAAACAACTCAATAATCAAATCAAATCACCAAATCATCAAATACTAATTAAATGCTAACCATATAAATTCAAAACAAATTGAAATTCAAGAGTTTTGAGTTAACCCTTATAAAATCCAATCGAATAAACGTTGAGAATTGCATCGAAATGACAAAATGGAGCTCTATCCCATACGCCGCCACTGTTGGTGGTGGATTAGGATGATATTCAAGTCCTCAGGTTTGCCTTAACGCCAGGAGCTTGAAAACCATACTCACTCGCTTCCACTTGTCAGTATCTTGCTGGAAAATGCCTTAAAAACTCCGATCGCTAATTCTCTTATCTCCTTTTCTGGCGAGTCTCATAGCGCATAGCAAGTACCGATCGAAAGCTCTCACCACCAGTAGTCAAACAAGACCAACCTCATCGGATTTTGCCACAAGAATTAGCCAGAATCAACATTTGAAGCTTCGTTGCTGACGACATTTTCTTCTATGCGTTTGCCATTGCCGACCATCGGTTTCATCCGTTCTTGGTATCTAGATGCTCACCGGAAGGTTGGCTGCTGGCAATGCAACCTATCGCCGGCCGAAAATTGTCAATACCTCCTCTCTCTCTCTCTCTCTCTCTCTCTCTTTGTTCTGCTTCTGATTCCCGTTCCGTTCTTCTCCAATTTCCAGCCGTCTAATTAGCTATCTTTAGCCAATTAGATGGGCTGAACTTTTCCTTTTTTTTTTTTTTTAAAAAAAAAACATATATATATATATATATATATATATATATATATATATATATATATATATATATATATATATATATATATATATATATATATATATATATATATATATATATATATATATATATATATATATATAACTTATGTTACTAATAATAATAATAATAATACAAATATTTGTTGTAATAAATAATTACTTAGGAATTATAAACAAAATCTCAAAATTTCCAAATGAATTTTCTTAAATTAATTAAACATAATAATAATGATAATTATAACGAAATTTCAAAACTTTCGATTAAAATCTATATAATTACTGATATATTTTAAATTAATTGAACAGGATATTAACTTCTAAAAATTCCTACAAATTAATATTCAAATATCATAGTATAATTTCTTAAAAATAACTACTATAATATTTTTATAATTAAATATATTTATACTTTTTGCAATTGTATTTGCATATTTAACATTTAAATGAAATTATGATTAATAATAATGCATTTTCAAATCATATGAATAAATAAAATATAAATATAAATTTTTAACTTTAATAAAGAAAATAATAAAATATTACATTTCCGTACAAAATAAGATTTTATAAAATAAATGAAAAATTCAGGTTATTACAATAATCATATCCTAAGTGACTCGTCTCATCCCATCCTCATGTGGCAATCACAAATCATAATTCATATAATTAATGCTCATTCACAAACACATGATCCTAGTAATTTAAGCTATAATACATAATTATACATAATATATACATACAATCAATAATGCAATACATGTAAACAAGAACATATATTAAATAACATCACTCACTAGGACTGAGCACGGGACTAGGAAATACCAAACCGTATCTAAAATTCGAAACGAAAATCTTCAGAACTGAAATAATCCGTTGATCATTTGATTTTCTTTGAACCGAACCGTCCAGTTTTTTTTATGGTACAGTTCTGACGATTAATAATTATCCATACTGAAAATCATACCGAATCGTCCCAAACCAAATAATCGAATTATAACCGTTTTAAAGGGTGTTTCATATATATACACACACACACACACACACACCCCTTAATATTAAATTAACAATACATTTTAAAAAATTCAATAATATATAAGTCAAATTTAATTTTTATTAATTATAAAATTTCATTTTCAAATTAGTAGTTATATATATATATATATATATATATATATATATATATATATATATATATATATATATATATATATATATATATATAGCATTTTTAAATTAGTTATTACATTACAAATCTACTTTAATAATGTACAAGTAAAATAATTTAATTATTTCAAACTTATTTCACTAAAGTAGTTTTTATCCTTAAATGCTATAAATTAAAATTCGATCAATATTCGTTAGTTGAAGTTATAAATAAAATTGTTAGTTCTAATCAAAATAAAACTATTTATTATAATTAAGTTATAAAAATCAATTGAAGTAATAGAAATTAATTGATTGAACATATACAAATCAATTAATTAAAATCTTAGAAATCTATCAATTAACATATAAGAAAATATATTAAAATCTTATTGTTCAATTGATTTAATGAAATTATTTAATTAACTTAGTTTAAGTTGAATTATGGAAATCAATTGATTGAAATTATATTTAAATCGATTGAATTAATATCAAAAAATGGAAATCAGTTAATTGAAATTATATTTAAATTGATTGAATCAATGTTAAAAAAATATAATATTTAATTCTTAAACTTAATTTAATTTAGTTCAACTAATATTATTTTTTACTATTCAATAATTTATTTTCCATTCATAAAATTAAACACAAATTATTTAATTAATTCTAAAGATATTAAACTCACTTCACAATATATAAATTCTAATTCTTTCTTAAAAATTATCTAAATTATAATTTCTCCTTAAAACAATTATTTGGCAAATATATATATATATATATATATATATATATATATATATATATATATATATATATATATATATATATATATATATATATATATATATATATATATATATATATATATATATATATACTCCTAAAAACTACACCGTTTTAGTGTTTTTTTTTTTTACCCTAGGTATATAATTGTCATTAACTCTCACAGCTCACCTCTCACTATAGCAGACTGCCTGACCCTCATACCCTTTTCCTTCTCATCTGCCGCCTCACCTTATCTGCCAAACTATTTGCTATCAAAATTGGTTGAGAAGCGTAAGAAAATCTCTCCAAATTGAAAAAACAGTATAAGATTTTGAAAATTTTGAATCAGGTATTCACTTTCTTATATTCTTTATTTTTCATCTTAATTAAATATAATGGGCTTTAATTTTATGTTTTTTATTTATTACAGAAATTATTCAAGATCCTGAAATTAAGGAAAATGTCTTACCAAATACCGCTATTGATTGTTGATTTCCACCCTGTCTTATTTTTTTCATGCCTATTTCATTTTTATTTTAGCTTGGTGGACTTTAATTAAATTTTTTTATTTATGCTTTATGTAATTTTATTTTGTAATTTCTTTAATTATGCACTATGTGATTTAATCTTTATTTTAGTTTGGTGGATTGTAATTAAAGAAATTTAGTTATGCACTATATTTTTATTATATGTACTAGTTTAATTTCATATTTAAGTTAAAAATGTATATTTTTAATTATTTTTAAAAATTATAGAAAAAAATTATTTAAAAATTGAAAAATCTCCGAATCTCCGTTTCTTCGCTCCTTACCGAACCATCCTATTAGACTCGAATCTCCGTTCCAAATCGTCTCAAAAAATCAGAATGATTAGGTACGAAAATTTTAGTCCCGTGGTTCGATTCCGGAGATTTCATTTTGAAAATCTCTGAATTTTGATTCAGTTCCAAAAATTTCCAGATCTCCAGATTCTCCCGAACAGTGCTCAGCCCTATCACTCACAGTGAGAAGGATGAACTCTGACTTGCTGACTAATTAGGACTCGGAGCTAAAGATGATGGTCCTGCGCGATCTAGAAGATGACAGTATCATAAAATTATCAGAATTATAATATAAAGAATTGATAATTTCTACTTTATGGAGAATTCTATTGGAAATTCAATAGAATTCCTTTTGAACAGACCTAATCCCCTAAACAGATAAAGACAGTTTTCAACAGACATGCTATATTATTCATCAATCAAAATGAACACTATTCATCTTCTAAACTCATCAATGATTATCCTTGTAGTCGATTTTATTTGAAAATCAAATATATGTCAAAAAAACCTATACAAAATTTGAGAGATGAAGCTCACTGGAATGTCTCTGAAAAATATTGACAAAGATCAATCACCACGATTTCATTGGAATATGAGTTTTCAACCTTTGAAATCGTTGGATTTTGGCCATAACAAACATCACGCAAAATTAGCAAATGAGGTACCAAATTAAATCTTAGGAAAATAGGAGTCTAGCAGTACCAAAATCATAAGAAATGGATAACGAATCAAGCCAAAATTGAGCTCAAAAAATTTCTATCTAGCAGACATGGAGGGGACTGGCGGTGATGATTGGCGATGAAATTACACCAGCAGACTCTTCTAGATGTTGGATTCTCCCTAGTCCAATATGTGTGGCTGTGTAGCTTGTGAACGGTGGCGAAAATGATAGTCAAAGCTATTGCCTCCTTCTCTCTCTCTGTGCTATCTCTCGTCAAGGCAGTTGATTGGTCCTTAGGACCAATCAGCCTGCTCCCTTTACATATAATAATCATAATAATATTTGAAACCTATTTACTTAATTTAATTTATTAAATTTAAATTTAGTTTAATAATGAATAGTTAATATATTATATGATTTAGTGAGTATTTCATTTAAAAATATAAATCTAGAATTTTGAAAATGTGAGGTGTTACATTAGAAAACTAAGAAATAAATATATAAAATATTAATTATAGATTTTTAATTTATTCATAATCAAGTAGATGCAATGACATGCATGAAACTGTGATAAAAAGTATGGGAATTAAAACACCTTTCTGGTTCATATACAAAAAAATAAAAATAAAAACTTTACAATAAAAAGAAAAGGTCATCCAAAATAAAATCAACAACTTAATAATAATGCCACGTAACAAAAATTACTTGCATGAAGGACTATAATGGGGAAGCTTGTATCCAATAATTGCTACATGTCTAATAAATATATATTTTTAAAATTGAAGAATTCACTATTTTTTGGTAAATTTCTTTTTTTTTTCATAAAAATTAAATAGACTATAATCTTTGACTTACAAAATAATTTTTTACCATTTTATAACTCTCATTATCAAATATCAAAATTTGTACTTAAAATTTAAAAATTTTTATTGTGTATCTTTAAAGAAAATAAAATGATCAATCAAATTAGATATTATTGATGTGATAAATATATTTTTGATGTTATTTTTTATTAATATGATAACTGAATCAACCTCTAATCCACCAATAAACAACTAGTATTTTAGGAATACTTAAGCTAAAATACATAAAAACTAATAATGAATATATAATCAACATGTAATTAACTTGTTATCAACCAATAATTAACCTCAAATCAACTAAAAGAAGCTTAATTCTTGAGCTATTCTATTATCTCTCTAAAATTATAGTATTTTAGCTATTTCGCTCAAATTACAGTATTTTAACAATATTAATGTCGATTCTTATTATGCAAATGAAACCAATAAAAACTAAAAGCAATGCAAAATTCAATAATTTAAATTGAAGCAATTGAATATCCGACTCAGCCAAAATGAAATAATTTCATTTCAACTTTCAATTGCACTCAAACATTGAAATTTTCTTCTTCATTCCATCTTTTCAACTCAAAATTCAAACAAATGTGGAGTAAAAATTAAATATAATTTCAAGAAACAAGCCACACTTTTCATTTCTAAAATCTATCAATCAAACAGAAGGTAGAGTTTTAATATATTGGTAAGCATCAAGCCAACCAAATTGCATTGAATCTTTAATTCTATTCTCAGGACTATCAGCTAACTCCCAGACTTTCTTGAATGTTTTATACTTAAAATTACAAGAAATGATGATATCAGGTATATGTAGCAAAAGTGATGATTCTTCTTCATTCTCTTCTTCAACTAGTGAAAGCACAACAAAAGAATGGTAATATAAATCGATAATATCAAGATAGCTCCTCACCATCTCTATAAATGCAGTTATAACATCATCCAAATCCACTTGGTATCTAATATACCAATTAGAATACTTTTTGAGGAAATTACATTCTCTATTTTTTTTTTATATTTTTTTTATATTTTTATGCTCCTTTTTGTATTCTTACTTTTTTACCATTTATTTTTTGTTTTTCACAATTTTTATATTTTTATATTTATTCACCTTTTTCTCTTAAGATTTGAGCCAAACATTCTTTTCCTTCTCTCTTTCCTATAAATTACCACTGCCTCACTTCTCTCTTAATCACCAACACCTGCCAAATCATCCAAATCATCACCTGCCATCGCCGATTATGTAGAAATCCCTATAAATTACAAAATTCCCTTGAAACAAAATCAAATGACAAAAAAAAAGATGGTATTTTCCAATTTCTTAGCAGAAATCATAGCACCAACGATGATCCCATCACCCAAATCCTCTTACTATAACAAGTAAAACCTATTCTTTGTTTTAAATCTGTATCCAAATACTGGCTTTCTCTCATTTCCAATCCTCAATTCTTTGTTGCCCACACTCTCCACAATCCAAATTCCACAATCTTCGGTCTTATTTTGTGTAAATTTCTATCCAAATTCAAATTGCTCTCTCTTAATTCCACTTCATCATCACAATTTTCTCTTCATTTCCTTAACAAAATCAAAATTCTTTAGTCTTGCAATGGCTTCTTCTCTATTGTTCTTTGCCTCAAATTGGTGCTCAAAGAAAGTATTAAGTTTGTAACCCCACAACCAAACAATTCTTAACACTCCCTTGTCTTGCGGGTGATTCATCATCCACAACTATCTTTGGGTATAATTTAGCTTTCAATCCTAGCAAATCCTATAATTACAAAGTTATTTGTGTTCATTCTATATCTATCTCACTTTACCATTACTAAATTGAGATATGCCCATCTGAAATTAAGGGCTTGGAGGCTTTCTAGGTCACCTTTTGTTGCGACATTTGATATGGTTTTTGATAATGGGTGTTTTGGAATGGTGCCATTCATTGGATTAGTCCTACAGGGCATGGTTGGTTTTTTGATTTAGATAAAGATTCAATTGGTGCAATTCCAACTGTTCCCTTTTCACAAAGTTCGAGAAATAGGAGATTCAGATACTTTGGTGAGTCTCGTGGTCATTTGTGAAATCTATGGTCCCCATTCTGTTCATTTTAAAGTTTTTGAGTTGGAGAAAAAGTATTCTAATTGGTGTATTATATACCAAGTGGATTTGGGTCATGTTATAGCTGCATTTATAGAGATGGTGAGGAGCTATCTTGATGTTATAGATTCATAGTACTATTCTTTTGTTGTGCTTTCACTAGTTGAAGAAGAAATGAAGAAGAACCATCACTTCTGCTACATATACCTGATAAGATCATTTCTTATAATTCTAAGTATAAAACATTCAAAAAAGTTTGGGAGTTAGCTAATAGTCCTGATAATAGAATTAAAGATTCATTGCAATTTGGTTGGCTTGATGCTTACCAATATATTGAAACTCTAGCTTCTGTTTGATTGATAGATTTTAGAAATGAAAGGTGTGACTGTTTCTTCAAATTCTATTTAATTTTTACTCTACATTTGTTTGAATTTTGAGTTGAAAAGATGGGATGAAGAAGAAAATTTCAATGTTGAGTGCAATTGAAAGTTGAAATAAAATTATTTCATTTTGGCTGAGTTGGACATTCAATTGCTTCAATTTAAATTATTGAATT
This sequence comes from Reutealis trisperma, assembly GCA_947687605.1. Lineage (NCBI taxonomy): Eukaryota > Viridiplantae > Streptophyta > Magnoliopsida > Malpighiales > Euphorbiaceae > Reutealis > Reutealis trisperma. The sequence continues at coordinate 59,504 of CANTUT010001578.1, forward strand.
TTGCATGTGTTTTTAGTTTTTACTGGTCTCATTTGTATAATAAGAATCAGCATTAATATTGCTAAAATACTCTAATTTGAGAAAGATGATAAAATAGCTTGAGAATTAGATAGTTTTTTTTTATTGAGCAAAGGTTGATAATAGGTTATCTATAGGTTGATTACATGTTGATTGTTGATTTTTATGTATTTTAGCATAAGTATTACTAAAATACTAGTTGTTTTTTGGTGGATCATAGGTTAATTTATTTATCATATAAATAAAAAACTCCAAACTAAACAAAATCTAATTTTAAAGAATCTGCGTTAGGCCAATCAAATTCTGGTGAATGAGCTAGCCCTAGCCTTTTGGTTTTTCAAACTTCTTTGTTAAATGAGGAGTTACACTATTGACTTTTTAAGCTATTTAGTCTCGTAGCCATTTAAGGAGTTAGCATGATTTTTTACCTTGCAAAGTGTAAAAAGTTTATTTAAAAAAAAAAAACGTGTGACATTTTTAATGTTTTAATTTGACGAAATTTATCAATTAAATGTTTAAATTTGTAAAAATTTCAATTAAATGTTGCAATTTATAAAAAAAAATTCAATCAAATATTATTAACATATTACCAACATGTAACTTTATATAAATTACAAAAAAAATTCTTAAAAAATTATAAAATGATTTTAAAATTTTAAAATTCTTGCAATTAAATCATCTTCTTAAAATTTTAATATTTCAAATTCTTACTAAGATTATTGTATGCATATTATGGATAAAGATTCGCTTTGCCTCTTATCTAATATCTAAGGTATCAAAATTTTAAAATATCATTTCATAATAAAATTTTCAAATAAATTATAATTATATTAAAATATCAAATCATGTTATGATGATAATATTTTAAATTAAAAGAATAAAATTATAAAATAATAATTTTGTAAACATGTTTTAATATATATGACCACACATGTCTTTTTTATAAGTGATGTGAAATTTTGAAAAGTTATTAATTAATTATTAATCATATTCAAATATTGAAATTTTAGCTTAGATTTCACAAAAATAAAAAATAAAAATTCTCGTTTGATAATTTTTAATTTCTCTAAATTTGGATTGTTTGTCATTTTTTATCCTGCAAAGAACAACAAAGAAGAAGGCCATTGTAAGACTGATTAATTTTGATTCTGTTAAGGAAATGAAGAGAAAATTGTGATGATGAAGTGGAATTAAGAGAGAGAAATTTGAATTCGAAGAAAGATTTACAGAAAATAAGACCAAAGATTGTGGGATTTGGGTTACGGAGAGTGTGGGCGATAGAGAATTCAGGAGTGGAAATGAGAGAGAGCCATTGTTTGGATACAAATTTAAAACAGAGAAGAGGTTTTACTTGTAATAGTAAGAGAATTTCGGTGATGAGATCTTCATTGGTGCTATGATTTCTGTTGAGGAATTGAAAAATACCATTTTTTTTCTATCATTTGATTTCGTTTCAAAGGAATTTTGTAATTTATTGGGATTCCTAAATAATCGGCAAGGCAGGTAATGATCTGGATGATTTGGCAGGGGATAATGATCGAGAGAGAAGTGAGGCAAGAGTGATCGGTTTAAAAGAGAGAAGGAAAAGAAACTTTGGCTCAAATCTTTCATAAAAATAAATATAAAAATATAAAAAGCGTAAAAAAAATTAGTGGCAGAAAAGTAAGGATTAAAAAGGGGCATAAAAATATAAATAAAACATAAAAATGAGAATGTAATTTCCTCTTCTATATATTCACTGAGATTTTATTCTCTGTATAACCCATATTACAACTCGAAAGAGACAATGGTAGACAGAATAAAACGAACTCTGAAAGCCTCAGCTACCCAAATTGCCCACATATATGCACAAACTGGAATGATGTTCACACTTCACATGAATGATCAGTGCCTTTGAACCCTTGTTCTTGGTGGGTTTCTCCTCCGGACAAACCACCTATTCAATAACTTGCAATAACTTGTAAAGGTTGTTCTTAGTAGACTAGTTCATTGCTAGATCCCTCCAAGTCTTGCATATATCCTACCTTGTCTAGCAAGGACACTTGTGTACCGCCACGCCCCTAGTGTCGGCTGCAATATACTGGCTATACGCAATCAAACTTATGTAAGAAGTTTGTCATCCCTCGGAGTTCTTACCACTGAGTAAATAAAGTTTAGATGAAGGCGCCAATTTTAAGCCTCGTGTGGCATTTGGACGTAGTTATGAGAATGGGAATTACAAAGACGATTGTTTCACTGTTGTCTTTAAACTAGGTAATGGAATCACATGGTTTTTAACTCATTGTTCTTCCAAAGAATTAACTGTGCACTTTTGTTGTCATCACAGGATTCGTAAATCATACATAATATAAAAGTATGACTTGCAATACACGTTTGTCAAAAATTGGCAAGGAAACTTGTGTCATTTAAAACGTATCTACAGCGAAGAGTAGGTTTACTCTTCTCAATACAATGACTCATCTAGTTCTTGTCTTCACAAATTTAGCTCGCGAAGCTTTCTTCTCCATCTTCTCCCTCTTTTTGCGAGTCTTTTCATCCTCCTCAGCTCCCTGATTAACACAAAATAATAGATTATATCACAATCCATACATAAATGCTTTTAATATCTTTAATGACGATTACAATTGGGGAAGAAAATACACCTCAGAACTTTGTGATAAAAATCCTCTAATGAATCCAAAAGATTGGTATGCTCCAAATGCCGGTATCTGCAGAGCAGCAAGGAAAATAACTTATCATGCTCTGTTGTGAAAACTATCATGCTATGCGGTTGCATATATACTGTTTGTTCAAAAGGCATTTCAAAATATAATGAGCACATGTAAGCAAGACATCTCCTAGTAAATGCTCTATCATTTTCACCAGTAAAATGGCTATTGCTCATAAACATCAGATTCTGGAAAAATTTTACAATTCAAAGTTTCCACCTAGGTTCTTTCAAGGCCTATATTTGGTTAGATATGATTCAAAAAACATAGGGAAATCTAGTATAACCAACTCTATTAATAACGTTGTCAGTCTAAACACTACAATGAGGCATATATATTCTCTTCCCAACAAAGGAAATAACCTGTATTGTGTCTGAACACTTGTATACATATCTTCTCAACACGCAACCAATGATTTAAATTTCAATTTCCAAAAGAATTTGATTGCTTCCTCAGCTAATATGCTAAAGCTAGCTAATCTATACATCTCATACCAAACTGTAGGATCACTTTTTCCTGAAACTAGCACAAAATTTATCATTGTGATCATTCAAAAAGATAAAAGGTCAAACATTAAGCTGCTAATTGAAGATAGAAGCATTAGGAACATACAAGAATTGTTGGTTTTCCAAATCACTTACAGGAGAGTTGAATTCCTTCATAGAAGTACACATGTTGTGTGTATCGTAACTCTTTTTCAAATAAAATTCTATACTTGATTTTACACTTTTAAGACAACATCCATTTCTAGACCAAAAAGTTTCCATTTCCAAAGCAATGTACAAGTGCGGCCCTTTATTTCCATATGCAATTTTATAGAAAGATTAAGTGAATGGGATCTTACCACCAGGTATGTGTACCAAAATTTTTCAGAGATTATAGACATAAGTTGCACAAAGCTTGTAATGTAGATAACATCATGCAGATAGCTGCAAGAAATGATCAGCTGTGAGACACTAATATTTTACCACACACCAAAAATTAGCAATATGCAAAAAATCAGTCGTAGGAAAAGATAGAAAACAAGACTGAAATAACAATAATTTAAAGCTTCCATCAACTAAATGGAATCAAATTTACTATATGACTGAAATGAACTAGACCTAGAAAGGCAACATGTTACCTTCATGTAGGAGCAAATTTATGTTAAAAAGAACATCGATTGTTTGATCTCATCTTACAGTATAAAAAACCATTGTTTTAAGCATAGTTCATATGTGTAGGGAATTCCAGTATGAATTTGGGCATAAACTCCAAAGAGAAGTCATTTCCTTTCTGGATAATAATCGGGTAAGAATGGCCCCAAGTCTTTATATACTGTTCCCTTGCCACCCAACAACGATTAATACAAACAAAGCTTTGATACCACGCCCAATCATATGGGAGACACAGAGGAATAGGAGTTTCCATTCTCTTTATTGGTTATCCACCTATGATTGTTTCTTCATATACTGCAACTATTGCTCAACAACCTTTGATTTAAAACTGAAATTTAGTCCTTGAGCATAGCTTTTTCAAGATGTTGAAAGTACTTGTCTACTGAAACAAGTCATGTTGTTTTGATCTGCCCAACATTACCCCTCTTTTTGTCTTAAATTCTTATAAAAAACTGCACCTCCAGTGTCAAGGAAAGGTAAATTCAGAAATGCATGTTTAAGAAGTCAGTGTTCATTGCGACCCTTTAATACTTAGCTTTTCTGCTGAAGACGCTCTTGTAGAAAATCGAGAGTAAAAAATGAAAAGAGTTAATGAGATTTGATTTAGAAATAAAATGGTTCGAGAATAAATCATGGAGCAAAAGCATAGCCTGTGAATATATTACATTTCATCAAATAAGCAAGTCAAGGGTCATTACCCATGGGGATCAAAATTCACTATTACAAGGGGGAAAAAATACGAAGAGAAATGTTAGTATCTCAAAAGAATCAAGTTTTGTCTTCTCAACTATTAACTCAACTCAACTCAGCCTTAATCTCAAAATTAATTGGGATAAGCTATATGGATTTTTTGTTTCCACTCTAAATGATTATAGGCTACTTATCAACTATCATGAGAAAATTACATTTTCTACTTCTGGGACATTCAAAGGGATGTAATCTTGTGGGAATCTATCATGAGGGCCATTACCCATGAGGTGTCAACATTCATCATTAGAAGAAAAAAGCAGACAGAGAAATGATAGGATTTCTGAAGAATTAAGTTTGTCATCTCAATTATTATGAGTAAATTATACTTTTGCTTCTAGGACATTCAAATCTAGGACATTCAAAGGGATATATCTTACAGGAACATACTTTTATTTCTCACTTACTTTAGCAGAGGATAAAGTAAGTCTGAAATTTTTTCTTCACAAGGGGATATATCTTACAGGAACATTATTGTCTATTCTTCATAATTTTTTCTTAGGTGTGAAATTTCTTGATCCTAGTTATCAAATTTTGATTATTATATCATCATAGTACCATTTTGGACCACAGTCAAATGGAGAAATCTAGTAGCTAAATATTCTACGACAGTAATTCATGAATTTAGATTTATAAACACATTGGTATGAAATATGAATTTATGTACATATCACTAACAAAATTTATATATTAAGCTGATGGCCAATTCTAATAATTTCATTTACAAAAAAGTTACTACTTACTAACAATGCTGATTCAAATTAACAAGGCTATCCTAATATAATCAAGTGGCCCAATATGCAAATTTACTCTTTTTAGATTTTTGCAATTGTAACCCTTTTTTTAATGTCAATTACATTCTAATTTAAAAAGTTGGAGTCAATTCAAAACAGGAAGAAGCTTTTTATTATTTTATTATTAATTAGATAACAAAAAGTCAAATTGGCCCTTAAACTTCTTACAACATATTATTAATTTATTTTTTAAGTTATGATTGGAGTTGATTAGTCTCTTTAACCTTATAAATTTGGTTAATTAAGTTATAGTTTACCATATTCTCAAAGTTGAAGAGTCCAAACAACTCCAATCGAAATTTAGAGATTAAATTGATGACCTAATATAATGAGTTCAAATGCTAATTTGATCTTTAGCCCTTCTAAATAATAGGAAAAAAATTTAATTTTAATTTTGAATTGAAGTGCAATTAATATTAAATTTCGAAATTATAGTACAATATATACAAATATATAAATAGGATACAATTGAAAAGGGGAAAAGGATGAGGTAAATTTACCTATTAGGCTTAATCAAATTCATACCGATAATCAAGAATTGAAACTAAAAGGAATAAAAGGTAAGCAAAACAGGAAAACACGTACCCACAAATTCCACCAGTGCTCATGTCAAATCCACCATCAAGAAGTTCCCCATCTGCATAACTAGGTTTTGCCATTGCAGCAAGTTGTTGATAGGGAAGGAAATAAGCCATAGAGGTCAAAACCAGACCCATCCAATGTTTCCAAGTGAAACTGGAGTGAAAAATCAACATCCTCACCAATACATATATAACCTAAATTAACAAAATATTAGATCATCACCACCAAAATAATCAACAATAGAAACTATTTCAATACATATATAGGATATGTTAAGTTCTTGATAAATTGGAAATTGATAAAGATGAAAAGCACTTACATTGCAGGCGATAATGAGGTGGCGAAGCTTTGCCATATGGCGTGTGTTCTCTTCCTTGCGCTTCTTAGCTCCTTGATTTGCCATTCTTTGTCTATAAAACTTTTTGCTTGCTTAACCCTACCAAACTATCAGTTTTTCTTTTCGAAAGGTCAATTAGTGATGGGCTACAAGCAACAGGAGAATGTAACTGTACTACCTGTGATCGGGGTTCAAGGTCAAATTGGCGTTCTTTCGATTTCCAATTAAAGCCCTGGTTATTCAGCCCAATTTCATAACCCAATTTTTATGAGATTCCTACATAAATACCATAAAAAAAAACCAACTTACAATTGTATATCCATTTTCATATTATTACAAAAATAATTAAATACTTTTTTTTTTTTACTTTTTTATTCTTTTCAACTTTTCAATAAAAAATCATTGGTTAGAAAGATAAAATTCATGAAAGAATGACACGCAATAAAGTCATTATTATTATTATCAGTTTTTTTAAAATTAAAATCATATTAAATTTATTTTAAAAATATAATGAACAAAAAAATTAAATAAAAAATATATCTTTTTTTAATTTTTTCTACGGTTTTTGCTTTGATTTGTCTTATAGAAATCCTTTTTTTTTGCTATTTTTGTTGTTATTTTTATTATTGTTTTTTACTTCATTATCAAATTTTTATATTTATTTGTTTGTTTTGCAGGCTGTTAGGCTATAATATTGATGTTGATGATTACCACAGGTGATTAGGAAAATCCTAAATATTTTAATTTTCAAATTTGTTTATAGTGAGAATCATCATCAAAATTAATTTTTATAAGATACTATTAAATTTTAAATAAAATCGATTTAGATCTGTAGTTTTTTGAAAATTCAATTAGCTTAATTGATAAAATATTCACTTTCTCAATAGTTTGAAAGGTAATTTGAATTTTATAGATATGTTTCATTAAAATTTTGTGATCTTTTAATTATTCTTACATTAAAAATCTTCAAAAGTGAGGAGATTATGTGATTTTTTTTAGGAACTTGAAAGTTTTAAAATATGAAAATTGAGTTTTAGATTTGAAACTTACAGAAACTAATGAAACTGAGATATTTTTTGGCAAACTCAGAAAACAGTATATCTAGAGTATATCATAAGTATATCATAAATATATATTTTACTAAATTTGATTAACTTGTATTTATTTGATATATATCTTCAAATATTTTTGGATATTGAGTATTACAAAAATATAAGTATATAACAAGAATACATCAACTGTATATTAGACAAAAAAATTATATTCTTAAAAAAATAACAAATGATTTTCACAATAAACAATATACCTTAAGTATATAATGAGTATATTTTGGGTATATCAAGTATATAACGAGTATATTTCAGATATATCTTAAGTATATAAATACTTACGTATTACTTAGATACTTAACACACTCAAACTTTTTTCTTTGAAGAAATATCATCAACATTCTTTTTTTTTTTTTTTTAAATATGATTCATTATCAAGCATGGATGATAATATTAATTAGAATATATAAATATTTTTTAAAGAATTTAAGAGTTAAATTAAATTTTTAAGAGACTAAAAAAAAATAACAAATGATTTTCAATTTTCACAGTAAAAAGTATATTTTAGGTTTATTTTAAGTATATCACGAGTATATTTTAGGCATATTTTAGATATATCATAAGTATATATCAGAAATAAATTTTTTTATTTTCTTTGAAGACTTAACACCCTCAACCTTATTTTTCATTTAGTACAAGAAACTCTAACTTGGAGCAAAAATTTTTTACACAAAATTTATAATTATTTTGTATATTAGTATATTAAATATTGCTTTAAATTAAAAAATAATTTCTTATTTTATCATGCAAATATGTGATTATTATATTATTAATTAATAGCATAAATATAAACAGTTTTGAATTACTAAACTAATTAACAATAGTATTTCATGAATGAGATATATAGAAAAAGAAAAAATAGAAAGAAAGAACCAAATGAATAGGCAAAAGAAGTAAAAACATGGTACAAATAGGAAAAAGCGTAATAGTATTAAAACAAAACTAAAAAAAAAGCATAAAAAAGAAAAAAACAAAAAGCAAAAAAATAAAAAGTCAAAATTGGGGGTTAAAAAGTAAAAAGAACTAAAAAAAGTATGTCACGTAATTTTTCAATTTTTATTTGGAGAATTCTATTTATAACCCCGATTATCTCTTTACACCTTCTTTCTTTTTAGGGATTTCCATAGGAATACCTTAAAAAAAGAACCGGTTTACTTTTATACCCTCACTTTCTAAAATTAACTTTTATACATTTAGAATTAAAAACTTTACTTTTACACGGTCTAACTCATACAATTATAAAAAACCAGCTGCAAAACTATTAGCTTACTAAAATCTCACTCAAAACCACAAGCCTTCAAAGAATCAAATCGAAAAATTTTTAAATAGTAAATTAAAATAAAAAAAACTAAATAAAATTGATTTAGATCTGCAGTTTTTTGAAGATTCAATTAGCTTGATTAACAAAAAATTCAGTTCTTTAATAGTTTGAGAGGTAATTCAAATTTCATAGATATGTTTCATTAAAATTTTATAATATTGTAATTGTTATTGCATTAAAAATCTTCAAAAACAAGGAGATTATGTGATCTTTTTATGAACTTGAAAGCTTTAAAAGATGATAATTGAGTTTCAGATATGAAACTTATAGAAAACCAATGAAATACATAAATTTTTCAGCAAACCCAGGAAATAGTATATCTAGAGTATATCATAGGTATATATTTTACTAAATTTGATTAACTTGTGTTTATTTGATATATATCTTCAAATATTTTTGGATATTGAGTACTACAAAAATATAAGTATATAACGAGAATACATCAACTATACATTAGATAAAAAAAATTATATTGTTAAAAAAATAACAAATGATTTTCACAATAAACAATATACTTTAAGTATATAACGAGTATATTTTAGGTATATAAAGTATATAACGAGTATATTTTAGATATATCTTAAGTATATAACTAATATATTTATTTATATATTAAAGATATATCAAAAATAAATGCTTACATGTTACTTGGAGACATAACACACTCAACCTTTTTCTTTGAAGAAGCATCATTAATACTCTTTTTTTTAAATGTGAATCATCATCAAGTATGAACAACAATATTAATTTGAATATATGAATATTTTTAAAGAATTTAAGAGTTAAATTAAATATTTATCCTATTCTTTATTTTCTTTTTTTATAAAGACAAAAGAAAATGTAACATGTGTAGGTTAAAGAAAAAAAAAGTGACATGTGTAGGTGAAAGAAAAAAATGTGACATGTATAGGTAAAAGGAAAAAAAATGTGATATGTGTAGGTAAAAAAAAAAGAAAAAGAAAATGTGACATGTGTAGGTAAAAGGAAAAAAATGTGACATGTGTAGGTGTAAGAAAAAAAAATGTGACATGTGTAGGTAAAAGGAAAAAAAGGAAAATATGACATGTGTAAGCGAGAAAAAGAAAATGTGACATGTAAGCAAAAGAAAAAAAATGTAAAAATGTGACATGTGTAAAAGACTTAAAAAAATTAACAAATCATTTTCAGTTTTCACAGTAAATAGTATATTTTAGGTTTATTTTAAGTATATAACAAGTATATATTAAATATATTTTAGATATATCATAAGTATATATTAAAAATAAATTATTTCATCTTATTTGGAGACTTAATACTCTCAACCTTATTCTTTATATACCTTAAGTTTATAAAAAGTAATTGATGATATCTATAAGAATGATTAGAGTTTTCATTAATTTATTTAATGTTATGTAAATAACAAAAAAAAATATATAATAATAACAATGGATTGGAGAAAAATATTTTTACTTCAAGAGTTGTATAGTTTTTTACTCACTATTTATTTTTAATTTTAAAATATTGATTAATGTTATTCAAATAAGACATCTACAGATATATCATTAAATGATAAATATAAATATATAACTTTAGTTAATTTATGAAATCATTGTTTAAAATAAAATAAATAAAACCACAAAAATAATATGAATTTTACTTTCACACATCTTGATGTATTCATTTCATTTTGCTCAATTGTCATTCCTATGTAATTTAGACATTGTTATAAACTATATATTATTATCTAACTTAGTTCGTTAAATTGCAAACTTTATAATTTATTGAATAATTATTTTCTTATAATTCAAATTATATTCCATTGAAGAGTTAAATAAAAAGTTTTTTTGTTCTCTTAATCAACAGTAATATTAATAATAAAAAAAAGAAAATAAGAAACTTGTGAAATTTAGATATGTATTTTTAGTAACTGTTTTAAGTGACAGGCTTAAATCTCAAATAGGATAAAAATTTTGAGTTTTGTATGAACTTATATTGTGACTCAAATTTTGTCTCTATTCAAAACATAGAAAATACATAAAGCCAGAATATAAACCATATTTAGGTCAAAGTTTTTGACAGAAAGCAAAAACATAAATATGAAGAAGCAAAAAATGTATAAAACAAAAAACAAAAAAGCAAAAAACTAAAATTTTAAAACATAGCGTATAAATGTAAATAAAACAAAAAATTAGGTAGATGGTATAATTTCCCCTTCTTTTTACAACCCCTCTTTATTTAAAATTTTCTTCTCACAACCCCTTATTTTCCTTTTCTACCCTTTGAATTTTTATAACCCCTTTTTCCCAATTAAAAAAAAAAAATTTATAACCCCTTTATATTTGTGCAATCCATTTTTACTTTATAACCCTCGTATTTCACTTTCATCACCTAGTAACCTCTTATTCAATTATTTTCATAACTAGATTGTTGTTTTTATTTTCCTATAATACTAATTAATTAAAATACTAAATTTTAACTAATATTTTTCAAGCCATATTTTGATGTAATTTTCTCTCAAATTATGAGTCCTTTAATAGTCTCATATTTGTTAAGTCTAAATTTTTTAATGTGCTAACTGCAGGTACACAAAACAAAATTAAAAAGTTAAATAATATATTTTAAAGAAAATTCCAGCATTCACAAATTATTCTTTTTCATCTAGTGTCAATACAAGCCATCAAATCGAGACAATTAACATCCACGATTAGAAAAAAAAAATCTTTTATTTTGTAAAAGCATTTAAATATAGTTAATTCAAAGCATTCTTATTTATTTTTTTTTTTGTAGTAAACAAGCCTTAATTAGCAACACGTTAACACCAGTCCTTTTTGTATATAACTAATTTAATTAATTAAGCAAAAATTAAAAACTGTAGAGTAATTGGGTCGTACATGTGATTAGTAATTTAAGCAAATCACATCTCGATTATCACATGGGTTTAATGTTAGTTACATCATATGATCAAAATGATACAATAATAATAATAATAATAATAATAATAATAATAATAATATCGCAAAGACGGTCGTGCCTATCTTTTATATATGTATATATTGTTGAAAAAAATTGTGTTCTTATATGTTTTTTTCTTCATTGATGGCTTTGCTATTAATCTCTAAACTTTATTCTATTTTTATGAGAAAAATGTTTAGAAATGCAAAAAGTAATTTATTAAGGAAGAAGAGGCTGTAATTTAGATATAAAAGGAGGTTGTACATAAGTTATAAGGATGAAAAAAGTAATTTACTTAGAGTATATAAATAATTTAATTTATTAAATTTTATGGAGAGTGTAAAAAGAGAATTGGAGGTTGAAAATAGAACTCCTCTTTTTATTTTGGGCTCATTTTTGCTACAATGATTTATTCAAACCAATCCACACATGAATGAAATGATAATGGAATTTTCACAAAACTACGTCAGCAAAGGGAAGCCATTTACTTCTACATCTTTACTTAAAAAAAACTTACATTTATATCATTGTTTTAATTACTCCTATACGCTCCTCGTTATATATGAAGATAAAGATGAGAGCAGCAATCCTTTCTCTGATACTTTTTATAGTGTTTTATTTCATTACTTACTTATCTTTTTCTATATGTATGGACTAAGTTTATTTTTCTTTCTTTCTTTTCCAACATGTGTTGACTAAGCTCTTTTTCCTTTCTTTTTTAGGTCTATATGTGTTTTGGCTGCAACTCTTCTTAAGCTTTTTTATTATTTCATACTAAATTAAGATTTAATTTTGGTATTGAAAATTGAAGAATCTTAAATAATTCAAAAATTTTCAACCAAAAATATAAGTAAAAAAAATTGTTATTCAAAATAATCGAATGAATATTTTTATTGAAATATTTTATTTATTGTTCAAAGAAATAAAATTCTATAAGATTTTTCTTTTAAATTTTATTTATTGATTCGAATTTTTTTTATCTTTTATATGATTTAAATTATGTGAGAGTTTACTTTTATAATTTGAAGAAGAAAATTAAAAAAAAAAGGAAAAAATAAAAATTTAAAATTGAAATGTGAAAAAGAAAACTATTTTTAGTATTGATGAAACAAAAAATTTATAAGTTGAAAATTAGTTTCAAAAAATATTAATATTAATATTTTAATTTATAAAAAAATATTTTAATATTACACAGTAAAGGGTACATGACAGATATATTTTGAGTATATGATTTGAAATCCTATTTTTTCCTTTTTCTATAAGGATACAGATATTAAACAAGTATTTTACATCACAATGGACATAAGCAAGAAAATATAAACTATATTGAGTTGTAGTGCTAATGCTAAAATACACAAAAATTGACAATCAATTGATAATCAATCACAAAATACTGAAAATTAACTTATAAACAACTAATAATCAACTACAAAATCAGCCTCTAATCAATCAAAAAATAATCTAATTCTTAAGTTCTTTCATCATCTCTCTAAAATTACAGTATTTTAGAAACACTAATGCTAAAATACGTAAAAACCAATAATCAACTTGTAATCAACCTTTGATTAACAAAAAATGATAAACATTTTAGCAATACTAATGTTAAAATATGCGAAAACCAACAATCAACATGTAATCAATCTACAATTAACTTGTTATCAACCAACAATTAACCTATAATTAACTACAAATCCACCAAAAGACAATCTAATTCTTAATCTATTACATCATCACTCTCAAATTACAAAATTTAAATATATATTAAGTATATTCCGGAAATAAATACTTTCATCTTCCTTCGAGTTAACACTCTCAACCTTCTTCTTAAAAAAAAAAAAAAAACGCCATTAACATTCTTTTTTATTATTATTATTATTATGAATCATCATCAAGCATAAACACAATATTAATTTCAATAAATGAATATTTTAAAAGTATGTGAGAGTAAAATTAAATATTTATCCTATTTTTTATTTTTTATTTTTATAAAAAAAATGTGACATGTGTAGGTGAAAGAAAAAAAAAAGCGACATATATAAGTGAAAAAAAAAGTGATATGTGTAAGTGAAACAAAAAAAAGTAACATATGTAGGTGAAAGAAAAAAATGTGACAAGTGTAGGTAAAAGAAAACAAAGTGACATATATAGGTGAAAGAAAAAGGACAATGTGACATGTGTAAGTGAAAGAAAAAATAAAAAATGACATATGTAAGTCAAAGAAAGAAAATGTGAAAATGTGACATGTGAAAGTGACTAAAAAAAAATCAACAAATAATTTTCAGTATCCACAGTAAATAGTATATTTTAAGTTTATAATAAGTATATATTTGGTATATCATAAGTATTTATCAAAAATAAATTATTTTCTGTTCTTTGGAGACTTAACACCTTTAACATTTTTCTTTGAAAAAGTATCATTAACATTATCTTTTTCTTTGAAAAAGCATAATTAACATTCTTTTTTTTTTTTTTTAAATTGTGAATTATCATTAAGCATAGACAAAATATTAATTTGAATATATGAATATTTTAAAAGTATTTGAGAGTTAAATTAAATATTTATCCTATTTTTATTTTTTATTTTTATAAAGAAAAAAGAAAATGTGACATGTGCAGGTAAAAGAAAAAAAAAAGTGACATGTGTAGATGAAATGTGACGGGTAAGTAAAAGAAAAAAGAAAATGTGAAAATATGACATGTGTAAGTGACTAACTCAAATACCTACAATTTATTTTATTACTATGACTAACTTTATACTGAAAAATATAAAAAGAAAGATAATTATATAAAAAAAAATTTGAGAAAACATTATACAATAATAAAATGATATAAAATCAACTAAACATATATACAAAATCAACCAAATATATAAATAAAACAAACCAAATATATACTCAAATATTCATTTGTATCTAATGTTTATTTTGATTTTCTTTAAATTAAAATGTTATATTTAAACTTAATAAATTATTATTAGTAATAACAAAAGACTAGTATTGGCAAAAAAAAAAAAAAAACAAAAAAAAACAAAAGATTGGAAAAGTTGATTAGTATAATATTAACACACCCCTACCCACTAGTATTACTCCTTTTTTTTTTCTTTTTTTTTATTTGACTTGAATTAATGCTCAAATTAACTTAAGATTTCATAGATTTAAAAAATATTTCAATATATACTACTATATTCTAAATTAGAACTCTTTAGTAAGATTACTTTTTTTAGATATTATTGAAGTTTGTCTTTAATGTTTAATAATTTTTTTGGTATTATGACAAAAAAAAAAGAAGGTAAAATACTGATTATTAATCATATTCAAATAACAAATGTCATTGTATTGGAATTTGATCAATATTCTTAGAAATTAATATTGAGAAAGAAATAGTAATTATATAAAATTCAGACTCTCTAACAAATATACTAATAGAGGTAATAAAAATCTAACCACATGATAGCGAGTAGCAATACTTAAATGTTTGCTTGTGATTTTGAAACTCAATGACACAACTTTACAATATTAAAATTAAAAATTAAATAAATACTCACAAATATATTAATTTTTTTTTGAAGAATAGATATATTAAACTTAGAAACATGAAATGAACTGAAAAACCAAGAAAGAAAAAAGAAAAAAGAAAAAAAATGTAATACCTAGCTAACAAATCTGAATTAAATTCGCTTTATGGAAGGCAAAAAAAAAATAAAAAACAGAGAAAGATAGAAAAACAAAATGAGTGAGTAAGAAGGAAAAAATAAGAACCAAAGAGCCAAAAAAAAAAAAATCTAACTGCATGTAAGAGATAAAGAATGAAATTAAAGAAAAAGTGGCAAGCAATTGCAATCCATTCAAAGTTCAAACAAAATCGAAGCTAAATTAAAGGAAAATCAAATAAAAAAGAAAGAAAGAAAGAAAGAGAGATAGTGAAAATTAAAACTGTAAAAATTCAAAAAAAAAAAAAGCAAAACTGAAGTAACAAAAACAGATCTGCAATTTATTAAAATTCAAGCAATAACTAATGTGAAAATGAAAAAGAAAAAAGAGTAAAAGAGAGCCAAAATCTTGGACTATAAAATTTCAAAATAAAGGAAAAAAAAGAAAGAGAAAATAAAGAGTAAAGCAAAGTTAAGTCAAACCTTTAATAAAATAGGTAAAGAAATAAATACAATAAGACCAAAAACATGGAAAAGTAAAAAAGAAAAAGCAAATTTATAAACTATTCATACGGAGTGTATTAATGTAAAAAAGAAGAAAAATTTGATAGATTGTGTAATTTCCTCAATAATAATTTCACTATTAATAGCATCAAGATAATCTGAAAGACATTTCATGCTCAACAGTGTAAATAAGCTAAACCGTTCACGAACGGCTTGGTATTCAGTTCGATAAAAGCTTGTTCACATTCACTTCGTTTTATAAATGAGTCAAATTTGAGTCTTATTTTAAAGCTCGGTAAATAAATGAGCCGAGTTTGAGCAAAATTAAATTCAGTTCGATTAGGCTCGTGAATAGCTCTATTAATAGGCTCATAAACAGCTTTATTATTATTATTATTAACTTGATAATTTTGGCACTCTAAAAAATATATTTTAATACTCTTATAAACTTTTTGCTAGTTAAAATTAACTAAAATATATCTACTCTTGATTAACATAATCTAATATTTTCGTATTGTATAAAATATATTTTTTATTAATTAATATCTTTATAATGCATGTAATGCTTAGTTTCATGATTGCATTTTTTTTACCAATTGAATGTTTTTAGCTTTATGTTAGTGTGAACTCTCAATTTTGTACCATTATCATCTAATCACAGCTTTTGCACTTGTTAAATTTAATACACTACATAGAAAATTTTTTAGCCTTCAATTACATTGCTATCGGACATCCAAATTTTCTAAACTCCATACCAACCAATTTCTAAAAAAAAAAAAAAAAGGCCATGTCAACTACCATCGGAGCAGCCAGTGATGTCACCAGCTGTCTGGGCAGCGCCGCCGGATCTTCAGTGGAGCGCTGCCTAGAACACTTGTGGCGCGGTCCTCAATACCCCTTTTTTCAGTTTTCAAAATGTCTCCAATATGATTTTTCAGTATTTTTCCAGCTTTACCCTTTTAGTCTTTTCACTTTTCCACTTCTCAAACTATCATCACCCACTTTTCTTATAAATACCTCCATCCACTTCTCATTTCTACACATCTCTTGAGTTAGTATTGATGTTTATCTACTAATTTCTCTCTTCTTCGCCCTTCAACCACTCTCTAATTAATTAATTAATCTTTTTAATTAATTAATTATCTCGCCTAACTAAGTTAATTAATCTTTTAATTAACTAAAACTCTTTTTTTAATTAAAATTAATCACTCAATTAATTAATTAATTAATCTTTTTAATTAATTAATTAATTATTCACTTTTTTCTAAAATCAAATTAACCCTTTTTCTCAATCCACCTTTCATCCAAATTAATTAATTAATCCATTTATCATTTTCATCATATTAATTAATTAATTAATTAATCATTTTAATTAATTAATTAATCTCCCAATCAATCTAATCACCTAGTCCCAATAAAACGAAATTTTTTGTCTGGTAAAACTCTCCGCTTGCCAAAAGCAAATGTATCAGAGTTTTTCCTCACTCTCAAAACATCCAAACCAAAATTAATCTGATCAACTTCTAAACCCTCTACTTAATCGTGAAACGAACTATGTGGGTTTTAATATTCATTCAATAGGGTGCATAGACACTTTTGGAATCTAAGTTCAAACCTCAAATCAAATCTTTATCAATTTCTTTTTCCCTTTTTAATTTGTGGTTATTTTATTTTCACCATGTATTCATGTTATGCCATATTCATGTATTTTCTTTAATATCATCTTATAAATATCATTCATGAAATCCAATTTTAAAGTTAAATTAAACTTAAGAGCTAAATTTAAATTATTTAAAATAAAAAATTTAGTCCCCAAACTCAACCTGATTTGAAACTAGTGATTTTATCCATAGGCAAATTAAAGTAAAAATTAATAAATTGGAGTCAATTTAGGTTTTTCCTTAATGTTTTTCCAATTAAATAAAATTAAGGTATCGATTTCTAAAATTATTTTCAAAATTAACCAATCCGAACCTGAAGGTTCTATCGTGAGTCTAAACTCGACTGAGCATACCAATTCCCTTTAGCGGACTAGGCCGGTGCTCAGGCGAGGTCTCACAATTAGTTTTAAATATTTTTATTATAGTTATTTTATTAAAAATAAATATTTAGAAAGTTAAGTATTTAGATAAGTTATAAATAAGTTTCATAATGAGTCGAGTTTGAGTTTAGCTCAATTATAATTTACTAACAAGCTAAGCTCGAACCTATAAGTGAGCCAAGCTCGAACATGATTTTTATGCTCGATCTAAAACTCAAGCTTAGAAAAAAAATATTAAACTGAGTCTGAACAAGCTAAAACTTGGCTTGGCTCGGCTTGTTTACATTCCTACTAGAACTCATGCTCTACCCATTAAAAGAAATACACAAACTAACCTTAAAAACAAGCTCTCTTAACCACTAGCAAACTTAGATCCAAGACCCAAAATCAAGAAACCTCTCTCTTCACTGAGTGAGACTACATGACAAAGCAATAAAAGAACTAACAACTCAGAACCTAAATCCAATATTCAGGAACCAAGAAAATAGAGTACCCACATGACTTGGCTAAGCTAAATACTGAATCCAAATAAAGGGGAAAAATAAAACACAGACATAATACTCAAAAATCATTCGCCATCATCTTCCTTTTATTTGCTTCTCATAAACTGAATAAGAAATACCCAGATCTGCCCACCATCAAATTATGCATGCAAGACAAAAAACTAAGGAAATTAGGAGTACCCATCAAACTTAAGTCTAAAATATATTGGGTTTCAATTAGCTCCTTAAAAAAATTCAAAACAAGAAATCAACACTCAACAGCCAGCTATAAAGAAAAAAAATCTTCACCAATTTCTCAAAGATTCAATAAATAAAAGAAAAAAGAAAATATAGAGAATCCCAATTTTCTCTTGAGATTAAAGAATGCAAGTAAGAGATATAACAAGTAGAAAGAAATACCTGAATCAAGAAGACCAAAGCTTAGGCCAAGATGGAGAAAGGGAAAGAGGTAAAGCAAGATAGATGGTTTTAGGTAGTTAGTGGGAGAAATGTTCAAAACCACCTAATTTTTTACTCATTTTCTTTTCTTTTGTGCATGTGATTTTTTTTTTTTTTTTTTTTGTGGATTGTGCTAAAGGTGTGCAAATGGTCAGTTCGGTTCGACAAAAAAATCGAATAAACTGTACTTCAATTTTATATAAACAAAATCAAAATTGAATTTTTAATAAAATCAAACCGAACCAAAAAATTCAGTTCAGTTTTGTTCAATTAATTGATTTGGATCTTTTTTTTTATTTTATATATATTTATTATATATAGAATAATTATATATAGAATATATATTATATTATATATATAATATAAAATAGTATTATATTATATATTAAAATTTCGGTCAGTTCAGTTACTACAGATATATTATTTAGGTAATTGAATTGATAATTGATAACCGAAATTTTTAATTTTTAATAACCGAACTGAACCATTTATTTTAAATAACGAAATTGAATCAACCAATTTATATTGGTTCAGTTCGGTTTTTTGGTTATAACCTATTTATTCACACCCATAATTGTGCATATGATTTTCATGTATATGGAAAAATTGGATTCTCTTTAGCTGCTTGCCCCATACTTTAGCTCTTCTTCATCTAATTTTAGCTTTATTCATGTCCAAAATTTTATTGTATTTCCTTTATTTTCCTTCTCTTTGTCTTATTTTTTACTTCTTACATTTGTTTTCCTTTTTACACCCATTTTGTTTTGCCAAATTTCTTTTTATACCCATATTCATCACAAATAATGAATATTACCAGCATAAAATAATTATTTTTATTAATTAGGAGAGTTATGAAATTGGGCTAAAAAATGTTGAGTTTGAGTCATGAAATTAGGTTGAAAAATATTGAGTTATGAAATTTTTAATGAGCCCAAAATAAAAAATTGAGTTATGAAATTGGGTTGAAAACATTTTGAGGGCTTGATTGAAAATCAAAAGAACGCTAATTTGATCCTTAACTCAATCACAAAGATATACAATTTTAGATTTCTGGTGCTTAAAACCTATGAAATTGACCTTTCTTCAAAAAGAAAAACTGATACTTTGCTAAGATTAAGAAGACAGAGTTTTGTAGATAGAGAATGGAAAATCAAGGAGCCCAAAAGTGTAAAAAAGAGAACATAGGTCATATGGCAAAGCTTTGCCACCTCATTATCGCCTGCAATGTATGTGCTTTTCATCTTTATCAATTTCCAATTTATCAAGAACTTAACATAGTCTATATATCTATTGAAATGATCTTTGTTGTTGATTATTTTGGTGGTGATGATATAATATTTTGTTAATTTAAGTTATATATGTATCAGTAAGGATGTTGATTTTTGGCTCCAGTTTCACTTGGAAACATTGAATGGGTTTGGTTTTGACCTCTATGGCTTATTTCCTCCCCTATCAACAACTTTTTGCAATAGCAAAACCTGGTTATATAGATGTTGGGAAACTCTTGATGGTGGGTTTTGTCAGTCAAATGGTAAACTATAATTGAAATATAATCCAAAATTATATTTATAAATAAATATAAATAGAATTACAAGGTCACATAAATAATATAAGGAATAAGAAATACAAATTGAGGCATGTGTTACACATAGTTTACTTAAAACAGATTCGTCTTTCATTATTGGTACTTGAGAATCGATTTGATATCTGTCTCCCTAGATACAACGGCAACTAAATAACTTTGAGCACCACAAAATTGCATCTCCACAAACTAGAACTATGCTAACTTTATCACTAATTGAAAAACCTTGAAAACTTGAGAACTCTCTAAGAATACTAAGTACACTAAAGAACTTCTAAGGGAAATTTAAGAGCAAAATCTTTTTTTAGTGTAATTTGAAGAATGAAAAAGACTTCCTTATATACGAATCAAGAAGGCTAAAATGGGTATAAAAATATTAAATATTTTATCCATAAATGTGAAAGTTACAAATGATAAATCTATCATTAATAGGAATGTTACAAAAACAATAAACATATTCAATTTTTCATTTATTTTTCTAATAGGTTTGACATGAGCACTGGTGGAATTTGTGGGTATGTATTTTTCTATTTTGCTTGCCTTTTATTCCTTTCAGTTTCCATGTTGAGTTATCGATATGAATTTGATTAAGCCAAATAGGTAAATTTACCTCATCATTTTCCCCTTTTTTCAATTGTATCCTATTTATATATTTATATAAATTGTATTAATTTGAAAATTTAATAATAATTGTACTTCAATTCAAAATTAAAAAAAATGATATTTTTTCATATTAAGTAAAAGGGCTAAGATCAAATTAGCATTTGAACTTATTATATTATGTCATCAATTTAATCTCTAAATTTTGATTGAAGTTGTTTGGACTCTTCAACTTTGAGAATATAGTAAAATATAACTTAATTAACCAAATTTATAAGGTTAGAGAGATTAATCAATTCCAATCATGATTTAAAAAACAAATTCATAATAAGTTGTTACACTTAACTCCAATGGTGTGATGATGCTAAGGCGTGAAAAGTTTAAAACCACTAAACACCTATCAAAGCCCAATGCTATCAACAAATACCTTGGATCAATATGCACAATCTTACACAACACATCTATGCATAAGCAAGGAAATATGAAATTTTCTATTTCATTTCAATTATAATCTTATATATTAATCCATTTTAAATCTTCGGAGTATCTAGAATAAAATATCAATTATTATAGATACAATACAAAAGTCCACAGAAGATTATACATTTATAACTTTTTGTAGGAGAAAAGAAATCAAGAACCTCTATCCTCAGCCTTTAATTTTTCTAATCTAACACTTAAAACCACAAACAAACATGGTGAGTCATCAACTCAGTGAATCATTATATATATATATATATATATATATATATATATATATATATATATATATATATATATATATATATATATATATATATATATATATATATCAGCCTTTACTTTTTTCTAGTCTAACACTTAAAACCACATACAAATATGGTGAGTTGTTAACTTAGTGAATCATTATACACACATATACACACATATATACACACATATGCATACACACAGATATATATACCTACATATCTATAGGTACATACAAATACACATATACAGACGTGCACACACACACACACACATATATATATACACACACACACACACATACACATTCACATATACATACATATACACATATATATACATATATACATATACATACACACACATGTATATATATATATATACACCTATATATGTAGATACATACACATACACACACGTGTGCATATGCACACACAAACACACACATACACACACACACACACACACACACACATATATATATATATATATACGTAAAGACAACAAAATTGATTTTGGTCTAAATTTAAGGAGGGAGATGGAAAATTTTGAAAAAGATGAGAGAGAGTTAAGTTTGGGAGAGTTAGATTTTATGAAAGAGTGTTGTAGGTTTTTATATATCCCAACAAGTAACAAGTGTTACATAATTCTAATGAACATTACTTGTGCACCCATTTGAATTTTGAATTTTAGAGCCTGTAAGATAATAAGCATTAGAAAATAGTAAGAAACTTTATTAAGGAGTAATGAGTGTTATGATAGCATAATGAGTGTTATCCTAGAACTTTTCAAAATACAAAGAAGGATTACAAGATTTTATATAAGCAAATGCTTAGCTCTTCATTTATCATTCATATGCTCGTGATATAACAATTTTGTAACAAATTCATATAAATTGAAGTTAAAGTGACAGAAATTTAGAAAAATTCCATCACTTTGCTTTCAATCTTATGCAAACACACCATCAACGTACAAATAACAATTAAACACTTACCAATATATTTGTCATTGAAATTATAAGAGTTTAAGGATAGATTATACTTGAGACGTGTCAATCATAAATTGTTCTCTCCTTATGTAAAAGAATTTTCTCCAATACTTATAATTTCTCCAATGTTGTCTTGTAATTTTAAGAATTATGCTTTATTGCTTATCATATGCTTTGAACAATTATCAAGCTCTCACCTATTTCTTCCTTTTGTGCCCTCCTATAAAATAAGAGTTCTCATACATTTGTTGGTATTCTTTTGGATTTAGATCCATCATTTTAGTACTCTTAGGAACCTAAACACTCTTAGCAGTAGGTTTTGATTCTTTTGGAATCTAAACCTTCCTAATAGTGTATGGTTTCCTAAGTCTAATAGGGAATCTATGCAACATATGTCCATGATAATGACAGTAAAAACATTTAGTTATATCCTTGGGTTGAACTTCCTTTTTCTTAAAAAATCTATCATATTTCTTTTCTTTGAAATCAACTTTATAGCCCAAGCTAGCCTTATCAAACACTTCTCTTTGTGATGTAATATTATCATTAAGAGTTTTGCTAACAATTGAGAATTTTCCTAAAAGTTCTTTTGTATCCTCTAGCTCACTCTTGAGTTTATCATGCGCACTAGAGGGTTTTTCAAATAAGTCTTTTTATTTAACCAAATGAGACATGAGATTTTCATTTTCTTTTAAAATCTTATCAAAGCTAGGTTTTGTTTCTTGTAAAAGTTGCTCATGCTTATTTTTCAAATTACACAAATTTATTGTAATATAGTTCCATTCTCCTTTATTATTTTTATGAAAATTTCATTACTTCATCAAATGCATCTTGTAATTCATTAAAAGTATAAGATTTAGAGTTTAGCTCATTGTCTTCTTGCTCACTTTTTTGAGCTATGAAGCATATATGAGCTACCTCATACTCTTCATCCTTTGATGAATCTTTATTAATTGAAGTGTCAATTCCACTCCAAGCTACATAAGCCTTGTCCTTTTTAGGGTGTCTTTTTTGGCTCTTGTCTTTCTTTTTCTTGTATTTAAGATTAGGGCACTTTTATCTTATATGACCCAGTTTCTTACATTCATAGCAAATCACATTAGCCTTATATTATTCTACTTACTTTCCCTTATCTTTGTCGAAGCTTTTCCTCTTGCATTTGTCTTCTGAGATTAACTTGTTGAACTTGCTAAACTTTCTAGCAAGAAGTCACATCTCTTCTTTATCATCCTCACTTGAGGATTTTTTTTTTATTAAAACCTTCAGAGTAATAGACTTTTCTTTATTTGAAGTGCTCTCCTTTTCTTTTCTTTTTCTCTTGTTTCTTGTCTCTTATTCTTTTTTGCATAGATGAATAGATTTCCAACTAACTCCTCAAAGGTTAATGAGCTTAAGTTCTTAGACTCTTCAATTGTATCCACATACAAATTGCATATCTTTTAGCAAAGACCTTAAGAGCTTAGTGATAAGCTCTTTTTGAGTAAAGGTCTTCTCAAGCGCTTTTAGCTTATTCACTATTATAGTTAATCACTTGTATATTTTGACAAAATAAATAATTCTTCATCATCTTATATTTCTTCTTCTTTACTTTAAGTTGGTGTTAGAGCTAACATTTAAAAGATTGGTTTGATTCTAGGGATTTGTGTCCTCTTTTTTGGGTTTTCTCTCTTCAAAGATTGGTGACTATTCCTATTGTTCATAGTGCTCTTTTGGCCTTTTTTTTTATTTTTTTCTTTTTAAAATTTAGACCAGTTCCCAAGGTTTTCCACCCTCCTAAATTCACTTTTGAGGTCAATTTTTTTTTTCAATTTACCCTCTATCTATCAGTTTTAGGTTTGGGCATTTAATTTTTTTGCATTATTTTTTTATTACTACCATGGCTACCTTTGATAATTCTTATTCTGAGGAAACTCGAGTTAATACTTTCCACGTTAAGTGATCTCTCCCTTTTATAGATATAGTTCTTGCTGCTCCTTTAACTACATGCAAATATTACAAACAAAAAAGGCATCTTATTTCTGCTTATCCAAAACTTAAATCTAAATGGAAGAACTCTAGCCATGGTAATTCAGCCAAATCTCATAATCACTCTCAGTCCTTAAGCACTTATACTGTTGTTGCTATCACTAAGGGTTCTACTTCTAAGGATACTTGTCCTCTTTTTTTCTTGAAAGATATTCATGCTATTCTTCAATAGATCCAATATACCTCTAGTACTCCTCCTTCCGCTATCCTCTGTGTTACTCCAAGTACATCTACTTCTTGGTTCTTTGACTTTGCCTGTTACAATTATATGACCTCTAACTCTAATTATTTAGTTCTATCTCCACTCCTACTCATACATTGATTGTCCACACTATTGATACTTCTATCTTACATATTAAACATATAGGCACTATTTCAAATTCACACTTGTCATTATCTAATACCTTTTATTTGCCCAAGTTATCTCTTATTCTTATTTCCATTGGTCAGTTATGCGAACTTGGTATTGATATAATCTTTTCAAGTCATGGTTGTATTATGCTGGATTCACAGATGGGCAAGATTCTTAGGACAGGTTGTAAAGTTGGTCGACTGTGTGAACTTGTTTCTCTCTAACTACCCTCTCCAATTATTATGGCAGTCACTTCTTCTAGCATTTGGCATTCACGTCTTGGTCATATTTCTCCTTCTAGATTAGGCTCTCTAATTTCCAATGGATGTTTAGGATCCATTAAAAATGATCACTTGGATTGTGTCCTATCAAGTTTCCAAATATCATGCTTTACCATTTAATATTATGACTCTGTTTCTTCTGCACTATTTGATCTTATTAATTTTGATATTTGGGGTCCTACCCCTCATGTTACCATGGGTGGTTCTAGATATTTTGTTATATTTGTTGATGATTGTTTTTGATTTATATCTATTTATCTTATGAAAGTCGATCTAAATTACCTCATATATGTATTCAATTTGCTACAATGATTAAAACTCAATTTTCTCTCAATATTGAAGTTTTTCATATAGATAATGCTATAGAATATTGAGACACTAAACTTTGTTAATTTTTTGCCACTCATGGTACTCTTGTTCAACGTTCATGTCCTTATACTTCTCAATAGAATGTTCGTGCAAAACATAAACACATGTATATTTTGGATACTATTCAGTCTCTTTTCATGTCATCTTCATGTCTTTAGATTTTCTGGGGTGAAGCCGCTCTGATAGTTGTTTATACAATTAATTTTATCTCTTCTCCTATCATTAGTAATATTTCTCCTTATGAGGGTCTTTATGGTTGTTCTCCTAAGTACCACAGTCTTTGAGTTTTTGGATCTGCTTGTTTTATCCATCTTTAGTCACGTGAGTATACTAAATTAGAACCTCGAGATCAATTATGTTGTATATTGGGGTATGGCATTAAACATGAGGGTTATCGATGTTGGGATCCGTTGTCTTAATGTCTTCGTATTTTCTGTCATGTCACATTTTAGGAACGCAAGATATTTTTTTCCATATATGCCTTCAAAGTCACATCATCTTCTTCTTTCTTTATTGATCCTACTATCACTTTATTTCTTGATGATTCTCCCGTAAGTTTAGTTAGGTCAAATAGCTTAGATCTCCTTTAGCCCGTGCCTCATGATCTTCCTTTTATGGATCCTTAACCTTTTTCATCTAATATTTAGCCCTTTTTTGATCCTTAACTTTGTCATTCCTCTTGTGTAAGTCAACCTAATATCACTCTTTGTGATTATCATTGTTATTCTACCATCATTTCTCTTTATAAGCCTCGTACTTATCATGAGGCTAGTACTAACCCTTTATGGCAACAAGCAATGGCTGAAGAACTCAATGCACTTACTTCCACACATACATGGGATTTGGTTGATTTATCTCCAAGTAAATCTATGGTGGGTTGTAAATGGGTCCATAAAATCAAAACTAAGGTTGATAGTTTAGTAAAACGATATAGGGCTCAACTTGTAGCTAAGCGATTCACCTAAGAATATGGGATTGATTGTAAGGAGACTTTTGCTCTTATAACCTGCATCACTTTTCTCTGTACCCTCATTACCATTATTACTGTTAAGCATTGCATTGGATTTTATTTTAGATGGATGTTAAAAATGCCTTCTTGAATAGGGATCAATGAAGAAGTTTACATACAACATCCTCCTGGTTATGATCATCCACCAAATAAAGTTTGTCTTCTTTGCAAGGTGTTGTGTGGACTTAATGTGCTCGGTTTGCCAAATTTATTCCCACCATTTGTTAGATTGGCTTCTAATCCAATCCCAATGATCATGCCTTATTTCTTCAGTGTGAGACCTTGCCCAAGCACTAGCCCGATCCGCTAGAGGGTATCGAGATGCTTATTCAGACTTAGACTCATGATGGATCCCTCGAGTTTGGATTGGTTGATTTTTAAAATGATTTTGGAAGTTGCCATCATAATTTATTTTAAATTAGAAAATTAAGGAAAAACCCAATTTGTGACTTCAATTCATTAATTTTGCAATTAATTTATCCAAGGATAAAAATCACTAGTTTTCGAACCAAGTTGAGCTCGAGGATTAGGTTTTTGGTTAAATAATCTAAATTTGGTTATTAAGTTTAATTTGACTTTGAAAATCAATTTCATTAATGACAAGTGTTAAATGACAATCATAAGTGTAATATTAATGCATAAGAAATTAAAAAACAATTAAGTAAAACACTCACAAATTAAGTAGAGTATTTCCTCTAGTCCTTATGGATTCTAAAGGAATCACATAATTGCTCTTTAATTCTAAAACAATTAAATAAATTGAATACACTAATTATATTTGGAAAAAAAAAAGGGGAAAGGAGATTGATTGGGATTTGGATTTGGGCTTTGGATTTAGATTCTAAACATGTCTACATACCCCCATTGAATTAGGGATTAAAATCCACATAGTTTGTTTCATGATTAATTAGAGGGATTTAGGAGTTGAATAGATTTATTTTGGTTTGAGTATTTTGAGAGTGAGGGGAAAAGACTGATACCTTTGCCTTTGGCTGGCGGAGAGTTTTATTGGATTGAATTTCTACTTTATCGGGACTGGATGATTAGATTGATCGGGGAATTAATTAATTAATTAAAATGATCAATTAATTAATTCAAATAAGGGGTGGACTAAAAAAAGGATTAATTTTATTTGAAAAAAGTGATTAATTAATTAAAAAGATTAATTAATTAACTGAGTGATTATTTTAATAAAAAAAAGTTCTAATGAATTAAATAGATTAATTAACTTGGTTAAAGTGAGATAATTAATTAATTAAAAAATTAATTAATTAATTAATTAATTAAAGAGTGGTTGGAGAGAGAAGAAGAGAGGAATTTGAAAATAACAATCTACTCAAACTCAAAGGGTGAAGAGGAATGAGCAATGGAGGGGAGTATTTATAGGAAAAGTGGGTGAGGGTAGTTTAGAAATTAAAAAAGTAAAAAGACCAAAGGAATGGGCCAAAAAGGGGTTAAAATTGGGTTGAAATGAGCAAAATGGACATTTTGGCACAGAAAAGAGGACCACAGGCACGGATCCATGCAGAACTTGGTGCAGATCTATGCTAGTGTCTGCTCGGATCCACACCATGCTAGCGCGGTGGTCACACTAGTAAGGCAAGGATCCACACCAAGCTTGTGCGGCTCTACTTTTTTTTTTTTTTTTTTGTTAGAGATTGGCTATTGTTTTGTGTTTAAGAAATTTGGGTATCTGGGTAGCAACATATTTAAAAGCTAAAAAATTTTCTTTCAAGGGCACTACCCCTGAACCCTCACTTGTTAATCGGTTAGTGGGACCATCGCAACAGCTTTGCGTAGCACATTAAACTGAGCAAGTGCCAAGGTGCAGCTGGATAATGAGGATGCAAAATTAATAGTTTACATTCAAAAGGTTAGGAGGGTACTATTCTATTATTACTATATGTTGATGACATGATTATTATTGGTGATGACACTCAAAGTATCCATGATCTCAAGACCTTTCTTAGTCGCCAATTTGAGATGAAGGATCTTGGATATTCAAGTAATTTCTTAGGTTTGGAGGTTACTTCTGATTCCATAGGATATCATTTATCTCAGGCCAAGTATGTTATTGAGTTGATATTATCTCTCGTACAGGTCTTAATTAATGATAAGATTGTCTCCACTCTCATTTAGGCAAATGCTCATTTTTTTTGCTTATAATGGTTCTCCTCTTCCTGATTATACTTTGTACAGTCAAGTTATTAGCAATTTTATCTATCTTATTGTTACTCAACCTGACATCACTTATGCGGTTCAATTATTAGTTAGTATATGATAGCTCCTCGTACAACTTATTATACAACTGTTCTTTATATTCTTCATTATATTAAGGGTAACTTGTTTCATGGTCTTCATTATTTCAATTCCTCCTTTCTTCAATTATGAGGATATTCTTGGTGATCCTATAGATTGATGGTCTACTACCAGTTATTACTTCTTACTTGGCACTTTGCTTATCTCTTGGAGTAGTACGAAGCAAACTGTTGTCTCTCACTCTAGTACAAAAGCTAAATGTCGAGCTCTTGCTGATACGACTTTTAAACTCTTATAGCTTCACTCGTTGCTTCATAGTATAGGCATTCCATTTTCATCTGCTACTCCTATTCATTGTGATAATCGCAGTGCTATGCAGATTGCTCATAATCATGTTTTTCATGAACCTACGAAACGCATTGAGATTGATTGCTACTTTATGTGTCATCATGTTCAATGCAATACAGTGCATCTTATTCTTGTCTCTTCTCAAGAACAGCTTATGGATATCTTTACCAAAGCTTATTCTGCTCCTCGTTTTTGCGATCTTGACTCCAAACTCAAGGTATTCAATACTTAACCACCTTGAGTTTAAGGAGGGATGTTAATGTATATTTGTATATATGTTAGGTTCATGTTTAGTACATATGTTTGGTTCCTATCTAAGGTTTAATTTTAAGTCCCTGATTAGGCTTGATTATATGTTCCTAATTAGGCTATTATTTTTCCCTTTCTTTCACACTTGTTGTATATATAAAGAGGTATTATTCCATTATACAAGATACACAATAATAAACTATTTTTCATCATCTATATTTCATCTTCTTTATTTTAAGTATATAAAATGAAAGAGACAAGGAATAAGAAAGTTTAGCCAATATTTATAGGCGTTGGAGCAAACTCTTCTCCTACTTCCACTTTCCCTAAGTTCATGATTTAGGGTTCCACTAGTTCTCTAGGATTATGCCAAATATTTATAATACACTAGTTGATCTAGGATTTCACTCTTATAATAGATTTTCAGGTTTTCGCCTAACACTTAAAGAAATACAAAAAGTTTTTAAAGCTTAATGTCTTTCGAGACTCATAATAAAACTAATACAAAGATTGAAATTAAGCTTAATGGCTTTTACAAATGAACACAAAAGATATAAGTATATAGCACAAGGTGTTCTAAAATCAGAGTATGAATTTGAAACTTTAAGATTTAAATTGTAAGCACTTAATTGAATCTCTTGGAATCATTACTTTTCAATTAGAAATATCTTCTTTTATAGTCCTTAACTTCAAATACAAAAAATGACTATTTTAATTAGAAATGGATTTTTTTATACTTACATCATCAACTAATAGATCTTTGATACTCTATAGATTTCACTAATAATGATAGATAATAGCCATGAATGTGCTATAATGATCTATAATAGTGGTGAGCTTTGCTAGTAATAGGGTAATTTTAGGCTCAATCCAGCTCTACTATTTGTAATGATCATTACTAAATAGTACCTCACATTATTATAAGATTGGTAATGTTCGTGAAAGAATGCTTGTGAATTTCTTATTCATTCCAAATTCTTAAATTTTGATTTAAGTGTAATGGGAGTGAGTAATGTATAACGCCCTGCAAGCTGCGAATAGTTGAAAACAAAGATTATATAACATTTTAATTAAATTTACCAAATTTTGGCATAATCAAAACACATATAAAAACAATAATTTTAAATATCTTATATTATGTATAGTAATTTATCTTCAAAATTGGGTTGATTTCAACTTATTTAAACTTTATTTTAACATTAACAAATAAACTAATTTAATTTTTTTAGTGATAAATGAGTCAAGTTTGGGTATTTTGAGCATCGGTTGGAATTGAGGTCGAGTTCAAATTATAAAATAAGAATTTGATCAAACTAAAGTTAAATTTCCAGTCTCAAATTTTAATCAAATCAAATTCAAACTGAACACTATATTTACTTGACTTGATCAACCTCTCCATTTTATGCAATTATGGACATTACTACGAATTTTTTCTTTATATTTTATAATTATTTGTTTAAGCACCCTATTTATTTTGTACTACTGAATTTAAATTTAAATTGATTTTTGACTCTCTAAAAAAATCAAATTAGTAAAAAATAAGTAAAAAATTATTAACGGTATAAATATTTCAAGTTCATTAAGAAAAGAGGAAATTGCAAGTTTTACCCCCCTTTTTTTTTTATTTCTTTTATACAATGGATTTGGTTTTTATACAGTTTTATGTATTGGGTATTTCATTTATATGGTATTTTGCTTTTTGAATAAATACTATTCAGTTTTTTTTTTTTTTTTTTTCAAATCCTCTTTCATTTACCCTCATTTTTTCTTCTTTCTCTATCATTTTCAGTTTTTCCACTTAATCCTGTGATTTCAGGCACGATTTTTCAAACATGCATTGAATTATTTGAGAGATTTTTTTTTTCACATCTTCATGTTTTGTAACTTTTTTCTTTGAGAATATTATGGTTAAAATTATGTGTGACACAAGTCTCAGTTTACATTTATATTTCTTATCTAATTTATTTAGGAATCATGATATTTTATTCATTTTATTTTATTAAATAGCACTCATGATTATGTTCTATTATTATGTATTATTGGGTTAACAATTTAAAAGCATAAGAGATTATATCAGTTTGCTTCACCTTGTCTCTAGACCAGGCTCATTGACTCATCTCTCAAGTGTCAATGTCGTCAACTCACTTCTCTAGATCAAACTCATCAACTCCAACTTCTCCACTCATCTTGGGTCGAGGTTGTTAATATATGTTAATAAAACATATATTATTAGATAATTTGAGTAAGAATTTCATGCATTTAAATTCATATTAGGTTTCATTACATAGCATTATTTTATATTTTCGATTTGAGGAAGGTTTTAAAGACTTTTTGTAGGTTTTAACTAACTTGAAAGGCAAATAAGAAGTGGAGTTGAAGTTGAAGCTGGAAATGTAAAGGTCACAATAGCTGTAGAGGGCATTATATTGGAAAAGTTGAACTTTGTTGCACCTTCACCAAGTGTAATAGTCATTATGCTCTGACGAGTCCAACCCTGTTTTTAACTCTGGAATTGAAACTTTTTGACTTAGTCACAAAAGAAAGCAACAAAGCTCTTATAAATAGGACATGAGGAAATCAATTAGAGCAAAGGGCTAGAGGAGAAGAAGCTTTGGAGAGATTTTAATTTAAAGCTCGGGAGAGATTTTAAAGGAGATTCAGTAAAAAACATAAGATTAAAGAGTTAGAGATTGAAGAATGAGAGATTTTCTTTTATATTCTCTCTTTTTTGTATTATGACTTCTTCTTCTTCTTCTTGGTACTTTATTGCTTTAATTTTTGTCTAACTAAACTATATAGTTAGGGATTAACACTTCAAAACACAATTTCATTCCAATTATTCATAAAATCTAAATTTTTATGATCTGTGATATTTGTTGTTCTTTATGCTTATTTTTGTTTAATCACCAGTATTATGCATTGAGAGATAGTAATGCAACTGATCTACAAATACTTATTTAATTGCTAATTGATAAGATATTATAATTGATATTAGGGTTTGTTTAAAGTCATACTTTGATAATCATGAATAATTTGATTGGATGAGAATCAATTGAATTGTTTAATGATTGCTTGAATTTTAGTTTAGTTGGTTGAAATTTAAGAGGGTTTAATTAATGCTACTAGATAACTTGGATTACATCATGACTTAGAATTTATAATTAATTAGTTGATTGAGTGTAAAAAAGTATTAAACTCTAACAAGTTTATTATTATTGTTAATTCTTTTAATTAAATCTTGTGCTCTAGATTATCGATAGAATTAGAATTAATTTACTTAGTTTTAATTAAAGTCAAACTATTGAATTGAAATCTTAAACAAAAGAAATAGAATAAATAGGTGGATAGACTATTAATTCTAATGGAAATGATACTCTACTCATTCTATATTACTTGTGGACTCCATACACTTATGAATTTCTCCTAACAGCTATTGGGCTTGGCTTATCATACAGAGCTTTTTGATTCGAGTTCACTACCTCATCTTGTTATTATTGGATTGAATAACATATTTAATGAGATAAAAAATTTTAATTGTTCATAATCAAAATATTCTTTGAAAGAATCAAAACAAACCTATTAGCTTTAGTTGTTTTTTTTTTTCCATTTAATAATCAATTTTAGTTTCAAAATCATTTCTAATGTTATAAAATAAAGAACAATTATAGAGAATAGCGAGAATAGAAGAGAGAATAAATTTTTGTGTATTATTTCATTGACTATAGCACCTATTTGTAGGTGTAAAAGGTTATAGAGATAGGATCAAAGATAGAGTCCTATATAAGAAAACTATTTCTATATAAGAAAACTATCTATAAAGATAGTGATAGACATTTAATCATATCATATTACTTAAATATTATCATCAATATTATCACAACACTCCCCTTGGATGTTTATTACAAAAAATATACCTTGTTAAAACCTTTATAAGGAAAAACCCTATGGGAAAAAATATTAGTGAAGGAAAAAGAGTACGTTATTCTTGTAGAGATTTGTACCATAACACTGTCTCATTAAAAACCTTGCCAGGGAAACCCAATGGGAGAAAACCTAGGCTAAGGAAAAAAGAGTACAGTGCACTAAAATCTCCCCCTCATGAAAATATGATTTCTATCAAATATCTCGTAGTTGGCATATGCCAATTTTGTTTACTAGCTTTTCAAATATGGTTGTAGAGAGTGCCTTTGTAAACAAATATGCTAAGTTATCAAATCATGTACTTAATGATATTGAAGTAATATCCACATATAATAATTTATTTATAGTACTCCCTTAGAATATTACTTACACCATGAATATGTCTCGTTAAAAACCTTGCTAGAAAACCCAGTGAGAAAAAACATAGCTAAAAAAAAGAGTATATTTCATGTGCTATTTTATCATTACGCATATTGCTTCATTAAAACCTTTGTCCAAGAAAATTCTATGGGACAAGAACTTGACTAAGAAAAAGAGTACAATCATATACTAATTCACTCCCCCTAATGATGATAGATTTTAACACGGTATATACTAATCAATGAAATAATACCATTTAAATACCACACTAAGTAAAGACTTCGTACATAAGTTTATTAGGTTGTCACTTGAGCGAATTTGGTGGATATCTCTTCTAGAGCTCATGTATATATAAGAATTTGGGTGAAGTTTATATGTTTACGTCATCACTCTTAATATACACACCTTTAATTTACGTAATACAAATTGCATTATTTTCAAAACATAATGGGAGTATCTTTAGTGAGGTACTTTAGGACCATAAAAACCTTTATAAAATTGCAGCACCACCATAAGTGAATACATAGCCAGTTTAAGATCTACCATTATGGAGATCAAACAAATAACCAATATTCGCATATAGACCAATTTCAAATATGAATCAAAATATAATCATAATATTAATAATATGTTGAAGATAACTTTTTACACTACTCTAATGTCTCTTAGTAGGTGTAGAGTAATACCTAGCTAGAAAATTTTCCTTACAAATGCAATATCATGCCTGATGCAATTTGCAAGATACATGAGTGTCTTTATTGCACTTATATATAGTACTTCAAGACCAAATAGTTCTTTGTTATCTTGTTTAGATTTAAAAGGATATCTTTTCACTTCAGGTGAGAGGACCACCGCTGGTATATTTAAGAGAAAAAATTCATCCACACAAAATTACTTAAATACATTTTTCATGTAAGTAGACTAGTGTATTAGAACTCCTTGATAATCAATTTATAGGCCGATACAAAATTTCATTTCCTTTAAATTTTTCATCAACTCACTCTTCAAATAGAAATATGCTTCTTTGAGTTCGTTAGGAGTCACAATGATATTTAAATCATCAACATATACTGCAATAATAGCATCTACCATTCTATGGTCTTTCATTAATACAAATGGACATAGTGTATTATTCACATATCTTTCTTTCAATAAAAATTTACTCAAACAATTATATCACATTTCTATATTACTTTAATCCATAAATGGATTTTTGCAATTTGATGAAATATATGTCACATATTTAATGTGCATTTATTTATGATATTTTTAGTCTTTCTAGGACTTTCATATAAATATAATTTTCATAAGGTGTATAATAAGCCTTTCTTTAACTACTATACTAATCAAATAACGAAACACAATCATTTCCATAATAAGAGAATTGGTTTTCTCATAGTTAATGATAAGGCGAGTCTAACTCTACTTTAATTGTCTCTTTCCATGATGATTAATCATGTTTATGCTAATATTCAGTTATACTTATAAATTTTGGATCCAAATTTTCTCTTGAAATAGCAAGAGTTTCTGTTAAGGCAAATTCATTGTCAACGATAATTGAATTTCTATCAATTTTTTATCTTATATCACAAAAATAATTGAGATCTCATAGTTTTCATTTATATGATCATCAACTCCATAAGCCATATCTGGAGGATCTAATTATTCTGTTGTCTCAGTTTGTGTCTTATAATTGGCTATAGCTCTTTGACTGAGGTCTTCCTTTTTAGGAGATTTCTCTTTAGGAGATTTTATGAGTAACACTGCTTTTCTTTTCCATGGATTTTTATCTTTAGTTTTCAATTTACTATCCATGCTTCTGCCATGTAGTGAGATTGATTGATTTTCTATTTGCAATTGAAGCCATAACCCTTGCTAAGATATAAATAGCTGCAATATGAGACTTTATCACTCTTTTAGCATTTATAATTGCATTTGGTAGTTAAGTTAAAATTTGTTGCAACTGTGTTATTTTATGAACTTTTGATTCACTCTAACTTGTACGTGGATCAAAATTATTTAAAGAGTTTTTCCTTCTAATAAATTTCTCGACATTCTTTAACATTGCAAGTACTTTTTCTCCCTCAAATGTTGAGAAATGTGTCTCATCAAAATAAATTCTTAGTCTCTTTTATGGACTCATTTTTTCACATTGAGATAGTGATATTAATATATTCATGGCACAACTAAATATTTGCAGCTTATGTCCTTGTACAAGTTTTGCAGCTCATGTCCTTGTATAAGCTTCAAAGGAGAGTATGTATAATATATATAATGACATTCATGCCAAACCTTTAAGGTTTAATTATTGAACTATAAATTTAATGCTTG
This sequence comes from Reutealis trisperma, assembly GCA_947687605.1. Classification (NCBI taxonomy): domain Eukaryota; kingdom Viridiplantae; phylum Streptophyta; class Magnoliopsida; order Malpighiales; family Euphorbiaceae; genus Reutealis; species Reutealis trisperma. The sequence goes on from CANTUT010001578.1 coordinate 95,746, forward strand.
AATTGCAAGTTCAATGCAATATATTGTGTATATATAGGGGGATAAAACAATAATGAAATAACTCATTATAATGCATAACTTATAAAATTCTGACAAATTACTCTTTCAAGGAGTTTATATAAAATCACCAATATTGAGTTGTGTCCTCTATATGAGTTGTTACTCTTTTAGAGTTTTCATAATTTACCAAATAATTTATAGCATTAGCTTCAGGGAATGCAGCTATACTAGTGGGCATTGTTTGATGATTTCTCATTAGCAATTATTATTTACAACCACTAGAAGACAAACAATATTTATAAATTTTTACCTTTTATATTGCTACTGCAGAAGTATGTTAGAGGTATGAAGAGTAGTATATGTCTTCTCTAACATATCATATTCTGTAATTTTATCACCACATAATTTCAACTGTGAAGTGATTCTAACCATGATTGAATTGTTTTATGAAACAAATTTAAAATCATTTAAGCACATGTTTAGCCAGTCATATTGAGCATTATGGTAGGACCACAACTTTCAAGTAATCATATCTATCTTTAAAGTTCTTATAGATAATACAAAAATCTCAAATAATAAGATATTCAGCCTTTAAATCCCATTTACAGATAGCATAAATATGATTCAAAATCTTTGTGTTGGAAATAAAACAATAATATTAAATTGATTTTCTTAAAAATCCATAACTCAATTAATTTTGAGAAAAATGAAGAAATTTGAACTAATTTCATGTAAAAACTCTAATAATTTATAAATCAATCTAACCATTTATAATAAATTCATGTTTATAACGAAGTAATAAATTTTCAATTATTTCAAATTTCATACTGAAACTAAACACATAAACAATATGAAATTTATACTCATAAGACAATTATTATAAAATATATTTGCATCAAGGCAAATTGAAGACAAATTAGCCGTTAATTATAAAGCACAACAATCTCTATACTAGAATTCAAGTTAGAAATAAATAAATAATATGCAATGG
>CANTUT010001579.1:0-135000 GCA_947687605.1 Reutealis trisperma
TATATATATACATTTATATATTTATAGATATATACATATATATATGTGCTGTGTGTGTATATTATATATATATATGTGTGTGTGTGTGTGGTGTGCTGTGTGTGTGTGTGTGTATATATATATATACTATATATATATATAAATATGTACACATATATTTATACACACACACACACACACACACCAGATATATATATATATATATATATATATATATATATATATATTATATATATATATATATAATATATATATATATATATATAATATATATATATCTATATAATATATATATGTATATCTATATATATATATATATATATAATGTATATATATATATATGTATATCTATATATATATATGTATATGTATATATATATATATATATACATATATACATATATATATATATATATATATATCTATATATATATATATATATATATATATATATATATATATACATATATATATATATATATATATATATATATATATATTATATATATGTATATGTATATACATATACATATATATATATATATATATTATATGTATATATATATACATATATGTATATATATATATATATATATATATATATGTATATATAGTACATATATATATATATATATATACATATATATATATATATGTATATAGTATATATATATATATGTATATATATATATATATATATATATATATATATATATATATATATATATATATATATATATATATATATATATATATGTATATTTATATATATATATATATATATATATATATATGTATATATATATATATATATATATATATATATATATATATATATATATATATATATATGTATATGTATATGTATATATATATATGTATATGTATATATAATACATATACATATACATAATACATATACATATACATATATACATAGATATATACATATATATATATATAGATATATACATATATATCTATATATGTATATGTATGTATATCTATATATGTATATGTATATATATATATATATATATATATGTATATGTATAAGTATATATATATATATATATATATATATATATATATATATATATATATATATATATATATATATATGTATATGTATATATATGTATATGTATATCTATGTATATGTATATATATACTTATACATATATATATATATATATATATATATATATATATATATATATATATATATATATATATATATATATATATATATATATATATATATATATATATATATATATATATATATATATATATATATATATATATATAGAATATACATATACATATACATATATAGATATATATATACATATAAACAAATAGCAAAAATCTTGACTTGTTTCGAGGTCGCGATATAAGTTCACGGGCATAATTCCGAACGCTATCAATTCATAGTTGTTGCGACATGTGTTTTGCAGTTGTGACCCAATTATAACAGAAAACAATGCTAATGTTAGTATTAAGTCGATCATAACACATTCATGGGCATGACTCAATAATCGCAGTTGTGACAAAGATTTCACAATCACTAAAGCTGAATCATGGTTACGAAAATAGATTAGCAGGTGCAAAATGGATGTAGCAATCATCATTCTTGGATCCGTCAACACAATATTTGTGCCAACACTTTTTCCAACTCAATTTCAATCAACATAAAAACACCCATAGCAACATATACAATGGTTTTACACCAAAATTAGGTGGCTCTGATACAAATTGAAGGAATATTGAGTGCAAATTAAATTGAAGCAATAAGGTGGGTGAAATTTCAAATAGTTTAAAATTTCACTTTCACCCAAATGAGACCAATAAACATTCAAGCAATCTACTAATTAGTGTGTAAAATACATAAGAAAGAAAGAAGATCAAGTGGTAATCATATTATCTCTTAAAGCCTAAGAACTTTGATTCTTCTTTTCACTCCAAATACTCCCAAGTGTTAAGTCTCTAAATTGTCCACACCAAGCTTCACCTCTAAGGCACACCTTGATTTGTTTAGATCTTCTTGATTCTCTCTCTTGGTAGCCCAATTGAATGCAAGATTTTCTAACACAAATCCTAGGTGATTTGATTTCTTCTAATTGCTATAGATATATCTTTTTAATTCAAGAAACCTTTACTCTTTCACAAAGAACAATAAATGTGAAGAACTCTTCTTCTCTTTCTTTTCTCTCAATACTTAGTTACTAAGGTTTCTCTTTGGAAAAGATGTCCATAAAGCCTTCTCCTTTTAGCAACATCATTTGCCTTTTATATAGCCAATGACCATGTTGTTAATTAAGGGACAAATTAGATATTTAATTTGCTTTATACCTTAGGGTTTAAACAGAAAAGATCGTATTACCTTTTATGGTTCTATGATTATTTCAATTAAACCTTACATAGCTAAAAGACCATTTTGTCCCTGGTGCATTTTCTCTAACCCTTAAACTCATCATATGGGCTTTACGGTTACAGAAAATCTCTAACCCCTAAACTCATCATATGGGATTTAGGGTTATAGAAATTATGTAACCCCTAAATTGCCTCTCTCAATTTTTTAAATGGGCTTGGCTTATTTAGGGTTTTGTCCAAAGTTCAAAATTAATTCTTTTAAATCATCCATAGTTTTAATTAATTAAATCCTTCTCATTTATATCATATATAAATTAGGATTTAATTAATAAGAAATCATTTTAGATTTAAACTTTAAGACATGCTAGGATCTTTGTAAATTTAATTACAAGTTCAATTCTTTTACCATTAATCAATTAAATAAACACTTTAATTAATTATTATGGTAAACATTTTATTCTTAGAAGGTGAATACTTTCGGATGTGTGACTTTCTAGGTTTATATCTAATTAGCAATAGGATTGAGAAAACACTTTTCTCTACTAATGTGAAATCCCTATTTCACCCTTAGTCCCATAAGTCATAAGTGACGCCTAGCATTGCATATCATAACTACCTAATTAGAATGAATATGAATGTTTAATCACTTATTCATTTCATGGATCATTGATCATAATTAACGTACACTAAAATCCCTTCATTACAAAATCCCAATCTTAGCTAGGGTTATAGATTTGTCAAACCTTAATATGCTTTGATCATATGTCTATATCTCGATTCTAATTCTTGATAAAATTGATTCCTACTAGAAACCCTTTCTAGTGAATCTTTACTACCTTGGCCAAGGATTTGATTATTAAGAATAATAAGATAGCATAGGATTTCTTTCTTGTTTATTCAAGTTAATGAATTCTCTCTTGGTGATCACTTACCTCCATACATAACTAGTTAGAACTATCACATACCATATAACAATACTTGAATAGCATTAGTATGTAAGTAGTAATAAATTCTAACTACTGATGAATGAGATACTGTATCCCCTAAGTTAAAAGACTATATGTACAATTATGACCTAGATGATGATTTATTGACAATAAAACTACATGTTATCATTATCTAAAGTCATAGTTTAACTATTCATCAAATGAATGTCCACATGTTTATATCGATAACATTTGTCAAACAGTATGATGCTTACTATCTCTATAATCATAAGTATCACATACTGATTATATATTATAAACAAAGGTGATGGTCTTCTAGAAGTAATGATGCCCAATCATTAATCCTATGACCATGAACATTTTAAAGTATTTGTTTAAGAGTGATCTGCCATCCATATTCTCACCAGTTGAGAATAGATCCCCTTTTGAAAAATACTTATGGACTTCAAATATACATTTAATACAATGGAACAATTTCATTTATAAACATTTATTTTATTGCCATTTAGGGATAATATTTTACATTTACATAACTTATACATTGCTTTAGGGCAAACCCTCTAACACTCACAATAGTAATTAGATGAGAATCTAAACTCAGATGACAAGAAGCAGAAAGGGATCACCCTAGTTGTAGACTCAAGTGATGATAGTGCAAGCACATATGAAGATGAAGAAATGGCAGCATTAGCAAAAAGAATTAAGAGATTCTTCAAGAAAGGTGGAAGGAAATCTAAAAGACTATTTACAAAAACCATCGCTTTTTAAAGTGGAAAATACTAAAAAAGAGATGTCTACTGTTGTTTACTAAAACCATACAAACCTAGTCACATCAAGCCCAACTGTCCACTGTTGAAAAAGAAAGGCAAAGCTACTATAGCAATCTAGAGTGGAAGTGAGGCATCATCATTAGAGGAAAAAGAACAACTAGAAGATAGGGAAAAGCTAACATATGTCTAATGGCCAAGACAAATGACCAAAAGGAGACAAAGCTAAAATAAAAAAAATAGAAAGAGTTAAATTTATCTGACCTAATTAAACATGACAAAAATGAAATATATGATATGATGCCCTTGTTGAATTATATGAAGAGCATAAATTTGTGTGAAATAAATACTTGAGCTTGAAATTGAACTATAATGATCTTGTTGCAAAGAATAATGCCTTGCATGTGGAAAACATGAAAAATGAGTTTTTATTAGCAAAAATTGAGCAAATTGGTAAAGACTTATCAAATGCTATAAAAAATAATAATAAATAACTATTTGAATCAAATGAGATCTTGAAATATGAAAATGAAAAGCAAAAAGAGATGTTGAGTCTAGACAACTGAAACATTAAAAAAAATGGAATTTGAGAGATTTAATTTGAATAGATGCATTGATTAATTGAGAAAATAGTTAATTGCTAAATCATGCATTGCACATCTTAGGAATGCATCTAGATACACTTAGACATCTAATGTTGAAATTAAATCATTGTCAATTCAGATTATTAATTACTTATATTGTAACAAATCTAATCATGCTTTTAAATATTGTGCTCATGAGAAAAATGTTCATACACATGTTTGATTTAGACGTACCTTTGCTAACCCTAAAGGACCCAATCTTGGTTGCGTACATAAATCTAATAAGTCTATACTGGTATGCCTAAGGAGAAAGCAGGGATTAGACAACTAGAATATTGAAAATACATGCCCTAGGCATATGATTAGGAAGTACTCCAAGTTCTCAAGTCTTAAAGAAATTGATGGAAGTTTTGTAAAGTATAGGGATAAAAGTCAAGGTAAAATCATTGGCAAAGGTATAGTCAGTTTTGAACCACCTGTTGAAGATGTTTCACTTTTAGATGGGCTAAAATACAATCTACTATGTGTTAGTCAGCTATGTGACAAAAACATAAGAGTCATCTTTAAATCTACTTATTATGAGGTATAATATATCCCAAATGGTCATACTTTGTTTGTTGGACCAAGGGTAAGTAATGTTTATATGGTTGACTTAAGCAAATGCAAATTAAATGAAAGATGCCTAATTTTAGTGGAAGAAAATAGTTGGCTCTTGCATAAACGTCTAAGTCATGCTAATGTGCATCTAATATATAAATTGTCAAAGAAAGGTTTAGTTTTTGGTTTACCTAAGCTAAAATCTGAGAAAGATCATATCTGTGATGCATGTTAGAAGGGTAAACAAACTAGATCTTCATTTAAACTTGAGGCTATTGTTTCAATGTCTAGGCCTTTAGAACTATTGCATATAGATCTATTTGGACCTATTACACCTAGAAGCTTTAGAGGTAAGAGCTATGCATTTATTATTGTGGATGATTTCTCTATATTTACATAAGTACTTTTTTATCTTCCAAAAATGGTGTATGCAATTTTCAAAGATATGACTATAGGAAGGAATTTAAAAACCAAAGTTTTGAAACATTTTTTAATGACCATGGAATCATCCATAACCTTTTTGCATTTAGAATGCCATAATAGAATATGATAGTTGAGACAAAGAACAAGACTATAGAGGAGATGGCAAGAATAATGTTAAATGAAAGAAATCTACCTAAGCATTTTTGGGCAAAGGCTACCAATATAGTTTGCTACATCCTAAATAAAGTGCTAATAAGACCTATCCTAGGAAAAATCCCTATGAGTTATGGAAAGGTATGAAACTTGATCTATCATATCTTTATGCCTTTGGATGTAAATATTTTATACTGAATAACAAGAATGATTACCTTAGAAAATTTGATTCGAAATCATATAAGGGTATCTTTCTTAATTACTCATCTAATAGAAAGGCATATAGAGCACTTAACAAAAGAACACTTCTTATACAGGAATATTTGCACATTATATTTTAATGAATCTAACTATGATCTACAAGAAAAAGATAGATATGATGCATTAGATGAGGAGCTTAACAAAGAAGATAAAGCAGATGAGAACAATGTAAATGACAATAATGAAAGAGAATCATATCCTAAGTAGTTAGATGCCAATCTGATTCAAATTCTAATCTACCAAAAGATTGGAAATTTCACAAAGATCATCTAAAAAAATATCCTTGACAGTTCCTCACAAGACAGAATGAAAAGAGCAGCACTATGAAATCTCTATAATAATGTAGCTTTTATCTCTCAAATTGAACCAAAGACATGTGAAGAAGCCCAATCACATGAGAATTGGATTCGAGTAATGCAAGAAGAGTTGAATCAATTTAAGAGGAATAAGGCATAGAGATTGGTGCCTAGACCCAAGCATCAAAGCATAAATGGCACAAAATGGGTTTATAGGAATAAATTAGATGATCAAGGTAGTATAGTTAGAAATAAAGCACCTCTAGTTACTCAAGACTACAACCAAAAGGAAGGAATTGTTTTTTATGAAACCTTCACTTATATTACTAGATTTGAAGCAATTAGAATGCTATGTGCATTTGCATGCTTCAAAGATTTTATTCTTCATCAAATGGATGTTAACAATGCTTTTCTAAATATGTTGTCTCCTCTATATTTTGATGATTCTAAAATTTTGTTTAAATAAGTCTACATCCTAATTAACATAAGCTTGTATGAATGTTTACTATTTAGAAAGAGTTCACCATCATTCCTGAATCCTCATGCCAGTATAAATCATTGAAATTCTAGAGGGAAATTCAAATTAAAGGTTCATGAGCATTTCTTTTAGTAATGAGTATTCCTAAAAGTCCAAACTTTAGATAGAAGCAAAATCCACCAACATTCAATTTCATATGACTATGAATAAGACAAACAATAGAAATGGAAATTTTATCAGGTGCCATTCACGAGTGTTCCAAACAATTCATGACCATTCATGAAGTTTAAGATTTCAAATTGTAGCAAAATTTATCAGTGTTTGGGAAGCAAAAGAAATGGAATTTTATCAGGTGTTTTTCATGAGCATTTCATGAATATTCGCAAACATGGATGCATCACATCATACAGAAATGTGAAAGATTTTATAGTCATTAGAAGTATGGAAGGAGTAGTCAATTATAATTATTACTCCTATTTATACTAGAAGGTTCAAATGATGGTTAGATCTCTTGCCAAGTAAAATTTTAAGTGCTATATTGACCAAAATTCTTCATACTCTATTTTGGAACACTAAGCTTAAAATATCCAACTCTTCAAGTTTTCTTCATTCAAAGCTAGTGTTTTTCATTGTAATTTTTAAACTAGCTTATTTCCAAGTCTTGTGGCACTTTAAACATAAAAATTTATTATATCTTCAGAGTGTTTTGTGTGAAACCCCATTAAATTTATTGTAAAAGGGCGAAATCCCTAAAAACTAGGCTTGTAAAGCTTTGGGTGAAATTCCATTTGATTAGTAGAGCCTTAAATTGGTTTGGTTTAAGAGAAGAAGAGAGGTTTGTTCTTAGAAACATTATAAATCTTAATTAAGATTTCTCTAACCTAATCTCTTTATATTTGTGTATTTCATTTAAATTTGAAATTTATTGCACATAGGGTGTTAATTTGAATGAAAGTATTTATAATCCTATTCACCCCATAGGATTGCCATATTTGGGATAACATTTGGTATCTAAACTTGTGCTCTTACATTTCATAAAATCCCATGATTTTAAGAGCTAACAATTACTATGGTAGGAACATCAAAGACTACTTTCTAAGAAGGCTAATGTAGCATAAGGCCACCTTTATTTTGTGGTGCAAAATAATTTTTCAAAAGGCAAAGTTGGTATAACACTATTTATTAAGCATGACAAGCATGACATCCTAATTGTTCAAATCTATATTAATGATATCACATTTGGTGCTACTAATGATTTGCTTTGTGAGGAATTTTCTAAATCTATACAAGGTGAATTGAACATGATAAGAGAGCTAAATTTCTTTTTGGGACCTCAAATCAAGCAACTTGAGCATGGAACCTTAATCACCAAATACACCAAGAAATTGCTCAAAAGATTTGGGATGGACAATGCCAACCTCAAGCAACACTCATAGGGACTTCAATAAAATTGGAAGTTGATGAGAAAGGTAAATCTATTGATTCTAAGTTTTATAAAAGCAAGATAGGTTCATTACTCTATTTAACCACATTTAGACCTGAGATTCTATTTAGTGTTTGCCTGTGTACATATTTTCAATCAAACCCCAAAGAATCTCATATCGTTAGAGACTAAAGGATCATCATATATCTTATGGACATACCAAACTTAGGTTTATGGTATCCAAAAGATTCATCTTTTGATCTTATTGAATATTCTGATGCCAATTATGGTGGTTGTAAAATTGATAAAAAGAGTACTAGTGGCACTTGTCAATTTTTAAGAAGCATGTTATTCTCATGGTTTTCAAAGAAACAAAATTCAATTATACTATCAACCATGGAAGTAGAGTATATAGTAGTGGCTATTTATTGTACTCAACTTTTATGGATAAGAACTCAACTTGAAGATTTTGGTTACTTATTCCCTAACATTCCCATTAAATGTGACAATACCAGTGCCATAAATCTGTCAAAAAATCCCATTCACCATTCTAAAACTAAGCATGTAGATATTATACATCATTTCTTGAGAGATCATATTAGCAAAGGCCACAACACTCTTGAGTTCATTGATACTTGTGAACCCCTGATCTTGCACCCTTATGATGTGGTCGTAACCTGACACTTATTAAGTTTAGTGTGCTACCACAACCCCTGAAAGAAAATTGACCTTCAAGTACATTACCATACGGAAACTCAATTTTTTGACATGACAAACATCAATCTCTAAAAAAAATGCCATATGGGGGATTCGCCGGCTAGGCCCGCGAATTCGCCCAAATGCCTCATAGATCCAGCAGTGGTCCCCCTATCTAGATCTGAAATTCTAAATTTGCCTTTCCTTTAAACCCACTTTTCATCTCTTTTTGGTCTTTTTACCCACTCCATTGGCCTATAAATACCCCCCAATCTCCTCCATTTTCTTCAACACCTTGAGTATTTGTTGATAGCTATCTACTTGCTCCTTTCTTCTTCTCCCTCCAATCACTCTTTTTAATTAATTAATTAATTTTTTTAATTAATTAATTACTCCATGCAAACCTAAGTCAATTAATCCTTTTAATTAACTAATTCTCTTTTTCCAAAAAAAACCTCAAATAATTAATTAATTAATTAATCACTTTTCAAAATCAAATTAATCTTTTTTCAATCCACCTATCATCCTAAGTACTTAATTAATCATTTTAATTAATCCATCCATCCATTTCATCACATTAATTAGTTAATTAATCATTTTAATTAATTAATCTATCAACCAACCCAATCCTCTGGTTCTGCAAAACACTTTATCCATCTTAACCATAAAAAATAAAGGTATTTTCATCAATCCAAACCCAAAACCAAAATTAATCTCATCAATTTGTAAACCCTTCCACTTTATTGTGAAACGAACTACGTGGATTTTAATCCCTATTCAATAGGGTACGTAGGCACATTTGAAATTTAAATCCAAACTACAAATCCAAATCTAAAGTTATCTCCTTTCCCCTTTTTCTAAATGTAATTATTTATATATTTCTATAAGGGAATTTGTAGCATTCCTAGAAGCCATAAGGGCTAGAGAAGGCGTCCCATCATCTTGTTATGTAATTAATTACTTCAATCATCTTGGAATTAAGGATTGATTATATGGTTCCCCTGAAATCTATAAGGACTAAAGAGTACACTCTCCTTAATTTGCAAATGTTTTACATTATTTGGTCTTTAATTTTCCATGCACTCATGATTATGCCATGCTCATACATTAAATATCATCTTATAATTGTCATTCATGAAACAAATTTTTAAGCCAAATTAAACTTATGAGCCAAATCAAGATTATTAAAACCAAAAATCTAGTCCACAAATTCTCTTTGGTTTTAAAAACTAGTGATTTTACCCTTGGATAAGTTAATCAAAGACTAATAAATTGAAGTCAATTTGGATTTTTTTTCTTAATGTTTTCCTAGTTAAAATAAAATTAAGATGGCAACTCCTAAAATATTTTCAAAAATAACCAATCCGAACCTGAGGACTCCATCGTGATTTTAAATCTAAATAAGCATACCAATTTCTTTTAGTAGATCAGACTGGTTTACAGGCAAGGGCTCATAATACCAAGAACTACTTGGCTTATATTTTCACAAAACCCTTGGACAAAGATGAAGGAATATTTTCACATAAGAAAAAAAGAAGATCAAGTGGTAATCAAATTACCTCTTAAAGCCAATGACTTTGGTTCTTCTTTCCTCTCTAAAAGCTCCCCAAATGTTGAGCCTCTAGATTGTCCACAACAAGCTTCACCTCCAAGGCTCACTTTGATTTGTTTAGATGTTCTTGATTCTCTCTCTTGGTAGCCCAATTGAATACAAGATCTTCTAACCAAAATCTTTGGTGATTTGATTTCTTCTAGTTGCTGTGGATCTATCTTTTCAATACAAGAAACTTTTGTTCTTTCACAAAGAACAAAGAACAAGAAATGAAGATCAAGAAATTATGAAGAACTCTTTTTCTCCTTCCTTTTTCTCTCAAGACTTACTCTATAAGATTTTTATTAGAAAAGATGTGCAAAAAGCATCCCTAATTCACAATATCATTTTGCCTTTTATAGCCAACAACTATGTTGAAAATTAGGGAACAAATAAGATGTTTATTTGCTTTTTTACTTTAAGCTTAAATGGAAAAGACCAATTTACCCTTTATGGTTTATGATAACTTCCATTAAGACTTAAGTAGTTAAAAGACTATTTTAACCTTGGTTACCTTTCTCTAACCCCTAAATCCATCACATGGGCTTTAGGGTTGGAGAAAATCTATAACTCCTAAATTAGCTCTCTCCATTTCACAAATGGGCTTGGGCCATTTAGGGTTTAGTCCAAAGTTCAAATTAATTCTGTTAAGTGACCTACAGTTTTAATTAAATAAATCTTTCTCATTTATATCATATATAAATTAAGATTTAATTAATAAGAAATTATTTTGGATTTAAATTTCAAGACATGTTAGGGTCTTTGTAAATTTAATTACAAGTTCAATCCTTTTACCATTAATCAATTAATTAAACACTTTAATTAATTATTATGGCAAACCTTTTATTCTTGGAAGGTACATACTTTTCAATGTGTGACTTTCTAGGTTCATGTCTAATTAGTAATGGGATTGAGAAAATATTTTTCTCTACTAATGTGAAATCCCTATTTCATCCTTAGTCCTATAAGTCATGAGTGACACCTAGCATTGGATAACATGACTCCTAATTAGAATGAATGTAAGTGTTTAATGACTTATTCATATCATGGACCATTGATCACAATTAACGTATACTAAAATCCCTTCATTATGAAATCCCAATCTTAGCTAGGGTCATGGATTTGTCAAACCCTAATATGCTCAATCATATATCTATATCCTAATTCTAATCCTTGATAAAATTGATTCCTACTAGAAACCCTTTCTAGTGAATCTTTACTACCATGGCCAAGGATTTGATTGTCAAGAATAATCAGATAGCATAGGATTTCTTCCTTGTTTATTCAAGTTAATAAATTCTCTCTTGGCGATCACTTACCTCCATTCATAACTAGTTAGAACTATCACATGCCATATAGCTATACTTGAATAGCATTAGTATGTAAGTAGTAATAAATTCTAACTACCGATAAATGAGATACAGTGTCCCTCAAGTCAAAGGACTATATGTACAATTATGACCTAGATGATGATTTATTCACTAGCAATAAAACTCCATGTTATCATGATCTAATGTCACAATTCAATCATTCATCATATGAATATCCACATGTTTATATCGACAACATTTGTCAAATAGTATGATGCTCACTATCTCTATAATCATAAGTATCACATACTGATTATAGATTATAAACAAAGGTGATGGTCTTCTGGAATTAATGATGCCCAGTTATTATTCCTATGACCATGAACATTTTAAAGTATTTGTTTAAGAGCGATTTACCATCCATAATCTCAACACTTGAGAATAGATCCTCTTTTGAAAAATACTTATGGACTTCAAATATACATTTAATACAATGGAACAATTTCATTTATAAACATATATTTTATTGCCATTTAGGGATAATGTTTTACATTTACATAACTTATACATTGCTCATAACTTATACATTGCTCTAGGGTATACCCTATAACAAAAGAAGCATTTTTCTATATTTGAAAGGAATTTAGTATGATTGATACCACTCACGTATGATCTAACCTAAAGTATTGTGCTCAAACTATGATTGGTAAATTTTGATTATATTTGTGTTGTTTGTTTAATTACAATGTATTTTTGATACATTTTCTTAATGCATACACAAAGTAATTCATTTATGTGCATAGCTTATGATTGAGGCCAAAATTATTAAATTCACATTAAATTTTAATCATTTTAAGTTCAATTCATACAAAATTTTGCCTTTTTTTGAATAATCATAATAACATAAAGTTTTAGCACAAAGCAAAATAAAAATTTTGTTTCAATATCGTTTATTCAAAAAAAATTTCATTTTTCATAGCCATATAGAATTTTACGATCGTTCCTCCATTTTAAAACTAAAATAGTAGCCAAATTCATGATTGTTCCACTTCCCATGAGTATTCCTTTACTGCTCTATTTTTGAAATTTTACCCTAAAGAACACCCATTCCCAATGGAATGCTTGTTCTTTCCAGTTCTATATAAGCTAGCAGTTATGCGCAGATTCATTTTTCACTCCCTCTCTCTCCATATCCAATGATCTTTTCAACTCTTTTTAACTTTTCTCTCAAAAATTAGCCCATTAACCCTATCAAATCTCCACTAAACACTGGGTAATCACTCTCTATGGCCTCAAGAAACAAAATGGTGTCTCATAGAAAAAAGAAAGCAAAGAAAAATGTGAAGGAAGGAGGAAGTTCACACTAAATAGATACTTAATCGGGTAAGTTTGGACTATCTTTTCCTTACCCTAATTTTAGAGATTGATTTGAATTGCTTTTGAGTAGAGGAAAACCCATGGTGGTAGGGATTTGGATATGGTGGATTTGGATATATTAGGATTGAAGGAGGAAGTAAAAAATTTGTGCATTAATTTTGTTTGATAACATTTATTTTCCCACAATTAATCATTATATGTATGGAAGCGATGTTTATGAATTATTTACCACTCTGAATGTTGAAAAGAATGGCATCATACACTTTCAATTGAATAGAAACAAACACATACTTATTATGAAATAATTGAGCACTCTATTTAAAATTAGACAAATCAAGGGATATGTAAACATACTTTCTGGATGGAATGCTCATGTATTTTGGGAAGAATTGATAGAAGAAAAACACTTTGATACAAAGTTTAGTAAATCCACTAAGTTAAAGAGTATAACTCTTAGGATTTTTCTCTTAGGATTTTTCACCGTTTTCTTACTTTCTGATTGTTTGCGAGAGGTGACAGTAATGGTATTATTTCTAAGAAAGAGTTATTTTTCTTATAATGTGTAAAAATAATGAAGAATATGATTGTGCATGTGCTTTGGCTATATTGTTTAAGCAAATGTCTCTCAAAACCTCTGGGAGACTAGCCATAGAGACATTCATGACTTCATATCTTCCTTGTGACATAACCTTCATCTTGCTTCAGTCACCATCAATGACCTCTATGGGTTCATTACCCATGATCTTGATCCTCCAGCTCCTACAACCTAGCTTTATGTTATTTCTTATATTTTGATCATGTTTTTCATACCTGGGTACATTAGTTATGTTTTAGATGGCTATATATTTTGGTACATTTCTTATCCATTTTATAGTCTAGCTTTCTTGCATTATACTCTTGAATTGAGCGAATTCTTATCATATCTTTGATTCCTTTTATACTTGAACTTTATTTTCTTATGAAGAATGTTTATCCACAGGGGCAGTATTCATATATTTATGCATTTTTTATACTATATGTATATTTATAGGGGAGTATAGAAACTTTTTGATTGTTGACAAAAAAGGGGGAGAAATTGATACATATATTGCTGTGTTTTAAAACTTTGAAATTGATGCCTATATTGATGTTTTAAAACATTGAATATTGATATAACTAACTTTAAATGTTGATGTAACTATATGTTGATGCTTCAAGACTTTATTTGATTAGGCTTATAGACTATTTGCTTAATTGAACTTAGTTTTTTCATCATAAAAAATGGAGAGATTGTTCTTTTCTTTATATTTTGATGATTCTAAATCTTTGTTTCATTAAGCCTAAATCTTGATTAACATAAGCTTGTATGAGTGTTTACTATTTATAGAGAGTTCACGATCCTTCATGAATCCTCTCACCAATACAGATCATTGATATTCTAGAGGGAAATTCAAAATTAAAGTTTCATAAGCATTCCTTTTAGTAACAACTATTCCTAAAGTCCAAACTTCATACAGAAGCGAAATCCATCGATGTTCAATTTCATACTACTATGAATAAGATAAATGACAAAAATGGAAATTGTATCAGGCGCTCTTCATGAGCATTTCAAACAATTCATGACCATTCTTGAAGTTTAAGATTTCAAATAGTAGCAAAATTAATCAACGTTTCTTTTTATATAACCATGAACAAGGCAAGCAGAAGAAATGGAATTTTATCAAGTGTTTTCCACAAGTGTTCCATGAATATTCACAACCATGAACACATCACATCATATGGAAATATGAAAGATTTTATAGCCATTAGAAGTATAGAGGTACCCAACAATCATAATTATTATTCCTATTTACACTAAAAGATTCAAAGAAGTTTATATCTCTTACCAAGTAAAAATTTAAGTGCTATATTGATCAAAATTCTTCATTCTCATCTTCATACTCTGTTTTAGAACAATAAGTTTAAAATCTCTAATTATTCAATGGTTGTTCATTGAAAGCTAGTGTTTTTCATTGTAATTTTTAAACTAGTTTGTTTCCAAGTCTTGTGAGACTTTAAACAAAAAAATTTCTTGTATCTTGAGAGTGTTTTGGGTGAAACCCTATTAAATCTATTGTAAAAGGATGAAATCTCAGAGAACTAGACTTGCAAAGCTTTGGGTGAAATCCCATTTGGCTAGTGGAATCTTAAATGAGTTTGATTTAGAAGAAGTGGACATAGGAGAGGCAATTGTACTCTGAACCATTATAAATCTTAGCTAAGCTTTCTCTAACCTAATCTCTTTATATCTATGTATTTTATTTAAATTTGGAATTTATTACATATAGATTGTTAATTTGCATTGAAGTTTTTATAATCTTATTCATCACCCCTCTAGAATTGCATACTTAGGACAACAAAATGGTTTTCTAAATGAAAAATTTTATATTGAGTAGCCATCTAGTTTTGAAAACCATGAATTTCCTTAAACTTACTAAAACCTTTTATGGTTTAAAATAGGCACCTAGACCTTAGTATGAATGATTAAGTAAGCTTTTATTAGAAAATGGATTTTTAAGAGGAAAAGTAAACACCACTCTTTTCATCAAAAACCATGCTTATGATATACTTATTATGAAAATATATTTAGATGACACACCTACTTCCTTGTGTGAGAAATTTGCTAAGGATATGTATGGCATTCAAGTGTAATTCATTTAAGTTAGTCAGCTACAGTGATGTTGACTATACTGGAAGTATGATAGATAAAAAAAAAAAGCACTTTTGGAATTTGTCAATTCTTAGGATACTCATTAGTCTCCTAGTTTAGCAAAAAGCAGTCATCTGTAGCCTTATTTACTATTGAGTCAAAATACATCTCAACTAGAAGTTATGTAACACAAATTCTATAGATGAAGCAAAAATTATAATACTATGGACTAAAGTTTAACAATATCACAATTAATTGCAATAACACAAATGTAATCAATCTAATGAAAAAATCCTATGCAACACTCATGAACTGAGGACATTAAAATTAGACATCACTTCATCATAGACCATGTGCAAAATGAAGATAGAAAACTAGAATTTGTGTCTTCTGGTCAACAATTAGCATATAAACTTATAAAGCCACTTAATAAAGATCAATTTTATAAGATTAGAAGAAGTCTGGGTATGAGAACCACCTTCTTAGTGGTATGCATACATTATGTTTGCTTTGTGTACAAATCATTTTTTTTTGTTTGTTATTCATGGGACTTAACTGTGCTGAAATGCTTTTAGTCATCTAAATGTCATGAATGTCTTCTAAAAGTCAAGCATGAAAATTAAAAAGTCATAAAACCTTATTATAGTCATTTGGTCTATCCTTTTACATTATTTAATATGTTGTGTACACTTTCCCAAAAAAAATTTAAAGCAAAAAGAACGAATAAAAAACTAAAAAGTGCTTTTATTGAAGAGAGAGAAAAGCTGATAGGAATCTGACTATGTCAAACTTATCTTTAACTGTGTTGATTAAATTTTAAAATCTTATATATTATTGTCTAAGAGCTTAAAGAGTGAGGGCATTTAGGGAAAATCCTTTAACCTAATTGCCTACTATGAAAACATCTTTTTCACTGAACCTAAACTCATCCTCATTGTTTATCCAACACTATCCATTTGTTATCTCAAAAATTTCTTAAAGCTCTTTAACTTCCTCAAACACTTCCAAGAAAAAAGACAAAACCCAAGCTTACCACCACTCAAAAGACACATACCCCACATTATGGCCAAAGAAAGGCAAAAGGAGTCGAGTGTTTCCACATATTCAAGTGGTAGTAGCAAAAAGCTAAAGACTAAAATTGAAAATCCTTCAAAAAGTAAGAAGGCTAAGATAGACACTGAAAGAGGTAAATTACCTTTACTAGAATTTAGATCATAATAGTGCAAATTGAGTCAGCCAAAAATTCTCAACTGGGATGTATTTAGCGATAAGAAATATAGGTTTAAATCATGTTTTTGAGTTTTAGGAGTGGATGAAGCTTATGAGCTTAAAACAAAAATATCACGAAAACCTAGCTAGTTTTTGATTTCTATAAATTAATAGTTATGACCTCTAATGAAAATGCTTGAGTTAGACTTAAGGGAAGAAGTATTCGAAATTATTGTTGATTTGTTGAGTAGAATTTGTGAGCTATCCAATGATGGAACTAGAATATCCAGGTCTAGAGAAGTGAGAAATATTGAAGGTAAAATTTTAAGGAATGAAATTTTTGATGGAATTGAATGGTAGAAATACTAAAAAATAATAGTCCACTAATTTTGGCAAATATGGTCTAATTCTTTACAAATTTCTCACACACTACATTTTGTCAAAAAGTGGAAGTTTTAATTATGTGAGTACCATAGAACTCTGTTTGATATGGCATATTGTGAAGAAGAAGAAGTTCAATTTGCCCTATTTGATGTTAAATGTTATGCTCAACTTGTCTAAGAATAGTGAGATGCCTTATACTATGATTTTATCTCGATTATTTAAACATCTATGAGCAACCCTTACTGATGGGGTGGTAGTTGAAAGCCACCAAAATGCAATTGGGAAATTTACTACTGAAAATAGTAAATATAGAGGGAGATAAGGAAGGAGAAGAAAGTGATGTTGAGGATATATTAGATTTGCTAGAATGAAAGCCAAAAGAAAATAAAGTAGAGGGCTCTAAATCTCAAAAGCCTAAGATCAAGAAGGGTTGGTAGAAAGTTAGAACTAGTAAATAAGAAATCAAAGAGTGAAGAAGAAACAGAAGAACAAGGAGAAAAAGATGAATAAAAAGGTGGAAATGAAGAAATATAAGAGATAATAGCTAAAAAGATAGAAGAAGAACAAAGAGGAAAAATAGAAGAAACTGAGTTTGTAGAAGAAAAAAATGAAAAGGAGATGAATCTGGAGAAGAGAAAGAATAAAAAAAAATAATAGGAAGAGGAAGAAAAGAAAAGGGCTGAGTTTGATTTGAATGATGAGTTCTTTGCTAAGTTGGAAGAAAGATAATCAAATAAGGAAAGATGAGAAAAAGAGGATCAAAAGAGAAAAAAAAGAAAAGGTGTAACAACCCACACCTACCCTAGAAATTTATATGACAATTTGCTTGATTTAAAACTATTAAGGTTAAATGTGAGCTCTTATGGGAATTTATGTTCTATGTGATTGATGAGTATGTGGCATATTAAATTAATTTTTAATATGCATAATATGAGTTATTATTATTAAGTAAATGATTTATATGAAATACATTAGAATAAAATAAAACTATTTTAAATAAAATGAATTTTCATGCATAAAGGCAATTTTTAATCATAAAACAATTTTATGAGTATTTTAAAATAATTTTTAAATAAATGTTTTGGGAGAAATTTAATGAAAATAATAAGAAAAATATTTTTATTTTTATTAATTATAATCAGCCATAAATTTAAATAAAAAGCCTGAATACCCAAAAGCTCACTATACTAAAACCCTCCTAACCTAGCTCATTAAGGGTATTAGTGGAAATTGCCCAAAACCTACATATAATAATGTAAAATTTGGCCAGCCCTAATGTTCCAGCAGCCATCACTCTATTCTTTTGTATTTTAACAGAAAAATTCTCTCAAAATACTTCTCTCTACCTAAATTAAGAAAACACCTTTCAGTTTCGCGATTTCTTGACTGTAATCGTAAGTTTTTCTTTTCTTTCAATTCCTTAACTGATTTCTATGAAATAAATTATGAGAAAATTATCTTGAACTAGTTGTCTACTGATTTTTACAAAATTAATTCAGTTTGGGTGTGCTTTTGAGAGAGGAATTTAATTCTCTACCGAAAACACAAATCTTTTCGCAAAATTCTCCAAAGGTGAATCTTGTAACTTAAAATTTTAATTTTTATGCATAAACATCACTAAAGGAGGGCAATTTGTGCATAATTGTATTCTAAACTGATTTTTTATTTGTTTTGATGAAAAATATTGGATTAAATTATATTTCTGTAATGACCGGAAAGTTTCAAAAAACAAAGGAATTCAAGGTTTTTGTACTAGAACTTAGAAGTTAGAAAATTCTATTATTAATTAAACATGTGGCTACCGATTTGTGTGTGAATGGATTCTAATATGATATTTTTTTGTTTGAATGAAAAATAATGATTTAAATCACTTGTTTACATATTTCTGAAATGACTGAAAAATACCAAAAATAAGAAAACTCATGGTTTTGCACCCTATAACCCAAAAATTGAATTTTTATGTATGAGAAATACCATATGCTGCCAATTCATGTGAATTAATATTCCAAAAATATTTTTGTTGTGTTTACATGAGAAATCTTTATTCAAACCATGTTTTTACATATTACTATAATAGACGGAAAGTGCAAAAAGTAAGAAAAAATTCAGTTTTCCTTTGATAATGCATTCGGCCTAGTATGGAATTTTTAGCCCAATGTCTATAATTTTTATGCAATGTATTTTGATGATTTTTGACATATATGTATGTATAATAAATGATAAAATTGTATGTTAGTTGAAGGTATGACCCTAGATAAGCCTAGAGGCACTTTGGTATACTTAAGGTATCTTAACCTTATATTGTGACTAGAATGTGACTGTGATTGGGAAATATGGAACTAGATGTTATGATGACTTGATAATGAATAAATAGTTTTGAGTTGATGAAGTGACAATTGAATGAATGGATCATAAGAGTTAAGCATGACACTTGAAAGGTTAATTATTAAGTTGACATGTATGAAAGTGTAAAGTGTATTAAGATGATTGTTAAAGTGAATTGATATTGAGGTAATGATATTGTGTTGACCTTGGGAAGGTATTGACATGATTGTAATGTATTTTCATGTGGGCCTATAAAGGCTAAGTGTATGAGACTTTTAAGTCAAAATGATATGTGCAAGTGACGAGTGCACTCATATGTGCAACTCTAAATGTATATGAATGTTATATGTACATGGGGTAGTTATGGGATAGGATAGCATCATGATTAAATAAATACTAAGTATTGAATTAAATATTATGATAGAGTTTGAGGAGCTTTAGAGTTTCAAAAGGACTATGTATACTAGAAGCAAAGGAACCACAAGGTGAGTAAACACTATGTTCATGTTGCAAGTATGAGTAACATTATGTTATGTTACAAAGATGTGATATCATGTTATATGTACCTTGATATTCTTGAAACCCAAGTTATTTTCTATTTCAAATGAACTCAATTATCTCTATTTTAAAGCTTGAGTTGCCAAAGGACATTCAGTCTAAAAACCATTTTGTTTATCCAAAGATAATTCTTTGTGATAATTGCCCTAACTTATTTTCTTTCTAGAACTACACTATTCTTGTATCTTCTGTTCAAATAAATTAAACTGATATTACTATTGTGATACATGTTATTATTGCCTTAAGTGCTATTTATATATATATGAATACCATTAGCTCTAGATATAGTACCTTTAACCCTTTATGCAGAATCCTCGTGCCGATGCGGGTAATCATCATAACCTGTGCACATGGTCTTAACTAGATAGATAGGGATAGTATATCTACCTCAGCTAGAAAGGGGCAGTTCTAGCCATGGGGCCTGATCAGCTTCATGCCTTCTATGTGATAGGAGTTGGAATTTGGTATAAGGCCACCTCTCTTCTATGTGTTCGAGTGATAGAGCAATAGCCTTCACTCTTTACGTGTTATATGTGTGATTTCTACAAACTTGCCAAATTGAACCCTTACTAAATTGCAACTTGATTCATGAATTGAAAATCATGAACTACGTGTATAAGATATGAGTTTCCTTTTCAAAGGAATATGTGTTAATGTATGTGCTTTATTGGTCACTCATTGAGATTATCTATCTCACCCTTTTTTCCTTGTGTGGTTCTAGGTAAGCAAATGTGAGGAGGCAAGGTGATGGCTTAAGCATTCTACTTCCCTTGGGGACTCCTTATCAGAGTCATTAATAATACCATGCTATGAAGTGTTGTCATTAGATGCTACAGGAATATTTACTTTTGATGTTATTTTGAAATGTTATTTATTAAGGTATACAAATGAATTATGAATATTATTTTCCTGATGGATTATATGTGAAGTGTCTAATGACTGTCTTCTGCAATTAAAGGTTCTCAAATAAATATTTTAAATGAGTTATTGTATGAGGTTTGGTATGATCCTAGGCATGATTTGTATATGTGTAAGTGGGTTCTATGGGTATGGGTGACCTTATGTCTCCCCATGTTCTAGGACCGTCATATCTCAAAAGTTGGGATGTGACAAAAGGATTCTTTTTTATCATAGCTGGATGGAGGAAGTTATAGTTGAGTAAGCTTCTTTAACTAAGGAAATCCAAAAGATACAAATGAATTCCTAACTAAGATTAGCAAGCTAAATTTTGTAGAGATTAATGTAAAGATTAATAAGAACTTAGATGTCTGCCAACATATGAAGAAAATGGAAGATAACCTTGAAGGGTTTGAGAAGGATATTTAAAATTTTCTAAGCTTGAGAAGTATGTGGCTAAGGCATTAAGGCTTTCTAATTATATACATGTTGGAATGTTAAAAGACATGTTAGTCTTAATTGATACAATCAGAATGTTAAGCGGATCCTCTACTTCAAAAGGCAAAGGCACCACTGATGTTGAACGTAAGAAGATAAGGAAGGAATTAGATATTTCAAACACAATTTGTAGTACCATTACAAAGGAGAAAAAATACAAAAAAAAAATAAGAAAAGGTAAAAGGTAAGGAAAAGGTCAGAACTAAGGTGGTTAGCACCCATCAATCAAGAAGATCATGCGGAAGTGCCCTAAAGACCAAACCTATTAAAGAAGGAGACCAAGGCAGCAAGCAAAAGCTTATGGATCTTCACTAATCCTTGAGTCTACCAAACCCAAGCAAAATCCCTATACTTACCCTTCTAGCTATCTAGGTGGTTTTGGAATAATTTAATTTTTTACTTTTTCTTATTTCCTGCATTTTATTACTATGGTACACCAGGTTGTTTTGAGAGAATTATGATTGTTAGATATCTCTATAATACCCAAGGATTTTATAGCCCATTTTAATTACTAATAATATTAGAGAATTATATTTTTGAATATTAGTATAGTATAGAAATGATAAGAAATTGGGTAGGAATCTTGTGATATAATATGCAATGTTTGCCTAGTTCATGATTTTATCATGACTAATTATACTCTAATGAATTAAATAGAGTTCATATGATAACTAATGATGTATGTAAAAAAGTTAGAGAACATAAATTTGAAAGAAAGTTAAAAGGAAATTTTCTATGTTATAGGACTTGTTGATGGACTATAGGCTGGTTGATGGGCTATCGGCCTGTTATTAGGCCTTTAGTCATCAAAGGCCCAAACCCAACAATAGTGGGCCTTCCCATAGGCCCATAATTGGTGTAACCTCAAGCTTATATACCAAAACCAAACAAAATGATATTGTAGAGAGAGTCACAAAATTTGACTAAGCTAGCCATAAAAATTGACCTAAGTCCAATCCCAAAGCAAATTGAATTTCTACCTTTCCTACATACAAGTCTAGGCTCATTTTGAGCACTCCAACATCATATGATGAACATCACAATTGTAGAGAAAATCCTGGCCATCCAACTTGATCAAATCATAGCCATCCATTCTGATTGAATCTTAACCATTGAATTTAGCTTGTTCAAATCCTCACCATCCAAACCATTATATATATAAGCAAAATTATGTTATGAAACATCATTTTGCCTATCTTTACACTAAAAATTTCATAATACAAAAAAGCAATTCTCTCTACACCAAAAGCAATAAGAACTTACCAAAACAAATCTCCCAAGGTGAGAAATTTTGTTCATCCTTTCTTTTATATGTTCTAAGTATAATCTTAGTATTTAAATTCTATGATTTTCTCCCACACTATATATACAAAATTCGGGCATATAGGGGTGTGTGTACAAGATGTAGTTTTGATGTTTTTAGTTGAAATAAGGAGATTTAATTAGAAAATTTGAGGATTTTATGTGAAGATAGATAAAGGAAGCATGAAAAATACCTAAAAATTACTAAGGGAGAAATTCAGCTAAAATAGGAAGCGAGCAAGGGAGTGTTCTAAATTCAAATTGAATGCATCTATGGTAATCTTAGATGAAGAAAAATGACTTGAAAGTGTTAAAATGAATTTTGGAAACTTGGTTCAAGACTTGAAAATCTTAATGACATAAACTTAGTTAAAAGAGGAACGTCGTGTTGTAATACTAGATTGTCATAATGGAGTGATTATATATATTTTATGTTATGTTAATTTCACATTTCTACAACTAATTTGAAGATTTGATGAGGAATTATAAGTTGTCCCCATATTTGACCTAAGTGGAACAAGTTAGGGTTCATATGAATAAAAGTGAATTAACTTAAAATAATTGGTGAGAATTGATTGCCTAGATATTAATTTGATGAATCTATGGTCAATTTGAGGTTTGAAAGGGAAATTGTTAGTTTTCCAAAATTCTAGGGTGTATGGAACAATTTGGGAATTATGAGATTTAAACTTGAATTCATGAAATTGAATAAGGAATTTAGCTTGGATATAATGAGAAATAAGAATAAGTATAAATATGACACTATTAATATACCCATGTTGTAAGTTGAAATAATAAAATAAATGTAAGATAGATAAGTTAAAATTAGTAACATCATTAGTTACTAATTGATCTGTAATTAAAATGATATGGATATAGAACATCAAGGCAAAGGCAAGGGCATTGCTCAAGATCGTGAAGAACACTAAGTTAACCAAGAGTAAGCATTAATAGGAGCAAAGGAGTTCAAGGTAATTTCTTAATAATATGATGTAATTATGCCTTATTGCTTGCAACCATTGCTTATATTACCATCCCTTGACATATACTTCAAATGACATTTAATATGTGGTTGCCCATTGATTGTTGTGATAATAGTATATGCCCTAGGAGCCATATAATATTTATGTAATAGTAGATATTAATTCTCAATGGCATAATACATATATTCATAATGTGAAAAGGGTTTCATATTATTGAATATAGTCCTTAAATATTTGCAAGAGGATCTATTCTCAAGTGTTGAGAATATGGGAGACAGATCACTCTTATACAAATATTTTAAATTTGTTCATGGTCGTTGGATTAATGACTGGGTATCATTAATTCTGGAAGACCATCACCTCTATTTATTTTCTATAATTAATATATGATATGGACGATTATAGAGGTAGTGGTTCTCATGCTGCTAGATATGTGATGTCAATACAAACTCATGGGTATTCATAGGATGAATAGTCAAACTGTGACGTTAGATGATAATAATATGAGGTTTACTACTTATCAATTATTTATCATCCAGGTCATAATAGTGCATATAATCCTTTGACTTGAGGGATACTATATCTCATGCATAGGTAGTTAGGATTTATTACTGCTTACATAGATGTATTATTCATGTACAGATATATGGTATGCGATAGTTCTAATTTGTTATGTATGGATGTAAGTGACCACTAAGATAGAATTTATTACCTCAAGTAAATGAGGTTAAGGTCCTATGCTATTTAGTTATTCTTGATAATTAATGCTCCGGGCTAGGATAAATAGATTCACTAGAAAGAGTTTCCAGAAGGAATCTAATCTCATCAAGAATTATAACCTAGATAAGGACATAGAATCCAGGCACATTAGGGCTTGACATAAACCATTACCCTAGCCGAGATTGGGATTTTTAATGAAGGGATTCTAGTGCATAATAATTTATGATCGATGGTCCATGTGATGTTTAAAATTATCAACTATAAACATTCATTTCTAATTAGGAAGTTATAATAACCCACACCTACCCTAGGAGTTCTCATGACAACTTACTTGAATTTAGAGCTATTATGACAAAGTGTGTGCTTTTATGAAAATTCATGTGTTATGTAATTGATGAGTATGTGGCATATTAGATTAGTTCTAATATGCATAATATGAATTATTATTGTGAAACAAGTGATTTATGTGAAGTGCATAAGCATAAAATGATTTATTATATATAAAGTGAATTTTCATGCACAAAGCGATTTTTAAGTATAAAATAATTTTTATGAGTATTTTAAATATTTTTAAATAAATATTTCTGGAGAAAATTTAATAAAAATAATAAGAAAAATATTTTATTTTTAATTACCTAAAAACATCTGATAAATTAAATTAAAAGGCCCAAATCACTAAAGCCCAACACACCAAAACACTGCTAACCTAACTCATTAATGGCAAACTTGTAATTTTGCCAAAAACCCTAAACATATATACCTAAATTCGACCACCCCTTATTTTAGCAGCCACCATTCTATTATTCATTGGATTTTTATAGAAATTTTCTCTCAAAAATGTTCTCTCAACTGAAATTCATAAGTTGCCTTCAAACCTTGCGATTTTGTGATCGTTTTCGTAAATTTTTCGTTTCTTTCAATCCACTATTTGATTTTTTATTAAACTAACCATGGGAAATCTATTTGGGGCTATATATTTACTATTTTTCTTCTTGCTAAATTTGGCCCAAGTGTTTTTTTTTTTAAGGAGAAACCGATTTTAGACCATAAACACAACTCTTTCTTCACGCATCCACCAAAAGTGAAAGCTAAAACTCACAGTTGGAATTTTCGTGTATATATTCTACAAGTGGGGCGATTTGTGTGTTGGGGTGTTTTAAACTAATTTTTGTTGTGTTTAGATGAAAAATATTGATTTAAATCATATTTATGTATATTACTATAATGATCGAAAAGTACGGAAAGCAAGAGAATCCATGGTTTTCCATCCTAAATCCTAAAATTAGAAATTTTCATGCATATATTTTTAAAGGGGTGTTGATTCCTATGTATATATATTCTAAAATGATTTTTGTTATGTTTACATGAAAAATATTGATTTAAATCATGTATTTGCATATTACTGTAATAATCGAAAAGCAAAAAAAGCAAGAAAATCCATGGTTTCCATGAAATATATGCATTTGGCCTATATAGGGATTTTGATCCCAATGTCTATAACTTTTATATGATATATTTTAATGATTTTTGTCATATACATATGAATGATATATGATTTAATTGCATTTTGAAGGAGTAACTCTAGACAAAGCCTAGAGACAATTTGACCTACCTAGGGTTTCCTAACCCTACTAATATGATTAATATGTGTATATGATTAAGTGACATGTGAATTAGGCCTTATGATGTGTTAATTATGGATTAATGACCTTAAATTGACTATGAGATAAATGGTGTAATTTGGTCAAAAGAGATAAGCATGATACTTCTAAAGTTACTTGTTAAGTTGATATATATGGAAAGTGTTAAGTATACCAAGTTGAATGTTAAATGGAATTGATATTAAGATAATGATATATTGTGTTTGACTTTAGAAAAGTCATAGTATGAGTTATAATCTAATTTCATATGAGCCTATGGAGGCACAGTATTCAAGACTTAAAAGTCAACATGTTATATGCAAGTGATGAGTGCACTTCTAAGTTCAACTTTAAGTATATGTGAATGTTGTATATGCATGGGTTAGTTAGGAGATAGTATATCATGATGTTAAGCAAATGCTAAGTATTGAATTATAATGTTATGTTAGAGCTTGAGGAGTATTAGAAGTTCAAGGGCTACATCAATTAGGAGCTAAGGAACTACAAGGTGAGTAAACATTATGTTCATATTACAAGTACAAGTTATCATGATATATGAACCTTTAAGATTCTTGAAACATAAGTTCCTTTCTATTTTCAATTATGACTATATGATTTCTTTGTTAGTTTGGTTTGCCAAAGGATAATTGGTCCAAAATCATTTTTGATTATTCAATGATAATAAAGAATCTTTGTGATTTGTTACCTTACCTTACTTTCTTTCTGGAACCACACTATTATTTATCTTTTGTTTAATAAGCTAAACTTCTATTGCTATTATGTTATATGTGATTGCATTATTTAATGTTATTATTATAAGTGATTACCATTAGCTCTAGCTATGGTATCTATGAACCCTTTATACAGAAATCCTCATACTGATGCGGGTAATCATCGAAACCTATGCACATAGTCTTAATCTAATGGATAGGATAGTGTATCCATCTTAGCTAGAAGGGGCAGTTCTAGCCATGGAGCTTAATTAGTTTCATGCTTCTTTATAAGTTATAAGTTAGGAGTTGGAATTTGGTATGATGCCACTTCTCCCTTGAGCGAATGAGCTAATAAGCCATCAACTCTATAAGTTATAA
This sequence comes from Reutealis trisperma, assembly GCA_947687605.1. Taxonomy (NCBI): domain Eukaryota; kingdom Viridiplantae; phylum Streptophyta; class Magnoliopsida; order Malpighiales; family Euphorbiaceae; genus Reutealis; species Reutealis trisperma. The sequence goes on from CANTUT010001579.1 coordinate 27,555, forward strand.
GTTTATAAGTTGATTTCTGTGAACCTTGCTAAATTACAAACCATGACTCATGTTGTGAATCCTTATAAAGGGATATGTGTTACTGTTCAAGATTTATTGTTTACTCATTGAGATCATCTATCTCACCCTTTTTCCTTGTATGGTTCCAAGTGAGCATTTTGAGGAGGCAAGGTGATAGCTTAAGTAACCTACTCTGCTTAGAAAATTTTCTGTCAAAGTTTATTATCGTACTATAATTTGATGAGTCTCTATATGCTCCGGAAGTCCTTATTTTGGGAGTTTTATTTCAGAACATTATGCTTGATCATTGATTTGAAGTCTTTAAATATTTTTTTTCTTATGGATTGTATTTAAATTATATTTTCACTATTCTTCTGCAACTTAAGGTGTTCCTTTATAAAAGGTTTAATTAAGTTAATGCATGAGGTTTGTTACAATCCTAGGCAATGTTATTATATGCATGAGTGGGTTCTATGGGTGTGGGTGACCTTATGTCTTCTCATGTTCTCGGACTGTCATATCTCTGAAATTGGGATGTGATAGAAGTCCTGGTATGGAATGCTAGCTATCACTCATGACTTATTGGACTAAGTGTGAAGTGGGATTTCTCATTAGTAGAGAAAAATATTTTCTCATTCCCATTGCTAATTAGATATGAACCTAAAAAGTTACACACCCAATAGTGATCACCTTTCAAGTGTAAAAGATTTACCATAATAATTAATTAAAATTGTTTAATTAATTGATTAGTGGTAAAATGATTAAACATGTAATTAAATTTATAAGAATCCTAGCATGTCCTAATGTTTAATTTATAAAGGTTTCTATTCAATTAAATCTTAATTTGTATATGATGCAAATGAGAAAGATTAAATTGAAAATTTATTTTAATACAAATCAAAGACTTAATTTTAAGCTTAGTGAAAACTCTTAACACATGAGATGTGGCCTAAGCCAATATGTGATATGGAAAGAGGCAATTTAGGGGTTAGAGAAAATTTACTATTCATTAGCCTATGTGATGGGTTTAGGGGTTAGATAATTTTCTACTAAGGTTAAAATTGTAATTACATCTTTTTAGCTAATGGAAATGTCCATTTAGCCCCTAAGGGATAAAATGGTCATTTCACCATTTGAAGAAGAAAATTCAAATTTTCCTTCTTCATCAAATGATGAGCTAAAAGGGTGTTATAGTGTTTATTAAGACTTAAAAGTTAAGTCTTGGAAATGATATAAAAGCTATGAGTTTTTAAGTTGAAAGAAGAGTCAATATTATTTTGAATTTGAGGCAATTTTGAAGAGAAAGAAGTTGAGAGAAAAAGAAAAGAAGAAATAGTTTCTTTAAGTTTCTTTTAATCTCCAATTCTTTTCTTAGTTCTTTGTAAAAGAATAAAATTACTTGGAATTTGAAAATAAGTTTAGTCCAAAACAAATCAAAGAGAAACATTAAGTTCCTAAAGGTTTTTCTAGGAAAAATATTGAATCAATTTTGGCAACCAAAAGAGTGATTCAAGAACTCCACAGAAACCAAAGGAAACTTAGAGGTGAGTTAGGTATCGATGATTTAGAGGCTTCACACTTGGGAAGCTCTTTATTAAAGAAAGAAGGAACCTTAAAGAGGTAATATAATTACTCTTCCTTCTTCTTTTTATGTATATATGTTTTACACACAAATTAATTGATTGCTTGAATGGATGTTTGGACCAAAATGGGTAAAGTGAAATTTTAAAATGTTTGAAATTTTACCCCCACCACCTTGCTTCCACTGCATTTACCTCTACCATTCCTTTATGTTGAGCCTTTGGAAATCCATATCTTTCTTATATGATATTTGACCATGATAAGCCTCTTACCTTGGTCCTATGTTGTGCTCAATAATGAGAATGATTAATATGCCAAACTATTTGATATTGAATTCATATTGTAGACCTTGGATATGTCTTTCATTGATACCCATGAATAAGCAGAAATCCTCTTTGGTGTGAGGAAATACATCATACCTTATGCACTTGGTATAAGCCCATGAGTAGGGCAAGAGTACCTAACCTCTGTTAGGGGGCAATGCCTAACTGCAAGGCCCAATCAGTCTTTCATAGTGTGATGCATATGATTGAGCAAGCCTTAGGCCACCACTCTTTAATATTCATGTGTGGGAAGCTTTTCACTTCTAAGATATTATTATTTCTGCTAAAATGCATTCTAAAGTTCAATATGACCAATTTAAATTAACATCACTAAATTGCTACGTTGAATCGATCCAAGTGACAACCTCTTATATTCCCTTCATGTTATATTATATTATTATGTACTTACTAAGCTTGTCTCATTCCATAGTTGTTTAAATTTTTTTAGGTCAAGGTGATACATTAGCAAGGTAAATTCCAAGCTATGCTTCTTTGCTTAAGACTTGCTCTGCTAAAATGCTATATTTTGTGTTTGCTTGTGTCATCATAAGGATCATCGATCTAGAGCTCCATAGTATTCGAAGGCTTAGTATTAAAATGTATTGGGCTTGAAAGTATTGTAAACAAATGATAGTAGTTGTTATATATACATATTTATGATAAGGATGTATAGATAGTATTTATTAATACTTAAGAATGATATGCTAATCAATGGTTATGAAATGGTATTCAAGTGCATTGACTATAAATGAATGGTTAAAGTAACAATGGAAATGGTAAAGAGTGAATGGGGTTGCCATCTTGGGATAAGTTATAAAATGGAATATACTAAGTCATAATAAGTTCAATGGGGTTCTATGGGTTTAGGTGACTTTATGTAGCCCTAAGCTCTAGGACCATCATTTTAGGTCGTGACAGAGTTGGTATTAAAGCTAAAGGTTTAGGCCTTACTTAAACTTACTAACTATATGAACTATAGGTTAAACCATGAAGCATAAGAATTATTGTCGTTGTTGAATTGTATTGTTAAGTTAGATATGCATTAACAATATATGCTAAGTTATTCTCTTATCTTTATGATTTATGTGTGCATTATTGTATTATTTTATTGTTGTGTTATATTGCTTGATTGTGGATGTAGATGCCACAAATCCATAATCCTATTAGAGAAAGGGAAGTATCATATGCCACTTTAAATTTGAAGAGACGGATCCAGAGGAGGATTTTGATCCAGTTTGGGTAGTAAGGATGAAAGCACAATCTAAGGAAGCAATGAGGGAGCTTTACATGTTAAGGGAGGAATTATGGAGTTTGAGAAGGATGATAAGAAATATGAAATAGGAGTTAGCCTAAATTAGGCATATGCACCAAAACCTGGGAGCATAACTAATCCCACTTCTCTGAGATGTTATGTCGAGATTTCCTGAGCATCTATATGTAGCTTGTGGTATATTGGATAATTCAATGGAAAGATGTCCTATTATGAGGCATATGTTATCGCCTTCGTTATTATCCACAGGCCATAGACATATGGGCCCTAGGGAAAGTGAGCCGAGTACAGTGAAAGGCGTTCGAGGAATTAAGAAAAATAAGGAGAAGAATTGATGTATTTTGTTTAGGATTTTAGTGAAACAATTGATATGTATGTATATGTAACAAATAGTCTAATATGAAAGATAACCAATGGAATGTATATAATCTTTTTTACAAATATGATGTGTAACTATTGTACAAAAGTTAGGAAATGAATTATGATCACTTTTGTATACTAAGAAAGGAAATGTCCATTAACCGTTGGAGTTAGGATCTATCTTAGGTGAACAAGAAACTTTAGAGCCTCCAAAACAACTTTAAACTATTAAATTTGGGCCCAAAAGTGGGCAGTGTTGATTAAACCCATCTATAGGCCTCATTTAATCCTTCAAATAGATCTTTGAATGAGCTTCAATTTGAGATATTATAAGCCTCATAACTCATCTGTAGCTGAAAGTTATGTCCCTTCAAACTTGGCCTACGCGAAAGAATTATTTTTCCATCAGTTAGACTGTCATGGTCGCGAATTATCCATCATGGTCACAACTTGTTTTCATGACCAGGATCGCGATCATGACAGTGGTTGTGAACCTCATTGTGTCTCATGAACATTTTTTCAAAAGTTAATCGTGGTCGCGACTATTTAATAGCGGTTGCGACTGTCATTTGGCGCCCATGGTCATGGTCACAACTGAGGTCGCAAAATGCACTATGTCCTAAGGTCCAAATTAATGTTTTATCTCTTAAATTAGCCCTAGTCTTGACCATTAGGTCACGGTCGTTATAATAAGTCACAGTTGCTAAAAATTGTATAATAGTCGCCACTCAAAAGTTCATACCATGACTTTAAGAAATTGTTGTCTACAAGCTTTTTAATGAATGTAGTTTTCAAAATAAGCATATATTAAACATGTGAATGACTTTAAATTTGAACTATCAAGAATAAAAAGAGAAGTTGACTGGGATTTGATATGAATTGAATTAACAACTGATATGTATGGCTCTTTGCTAGATGAAAGATATCCATATGATAATGAATTGATTTATAATGTGTATAAACAAATTGTTAAATGATATGTGACATTATTGAATGATATGTTTATATGGAATTTTTAGATGTTATGAATGATTAATGTTGTAAAATGAAAGATAATACTCAATAGTAGTCAGTGTGACTGCAAATGATTCATATCTATTTTACATATTGAGATATAGATGAGGTGAGCTAAAAGAAGGAATTATCGAATTTATGGCTTAGATGCTACCTCATAGGGTAGAATAAGAGAGACAAAGATCTAAGGAAATCAAAAGTATCTCTCCAAATGTAGCATTTAATATTGCATCTATAAGGGATAATGATAGAGAGTCATCCTGATGAAGACAATACATAATGGATAAAAGAGAACTGTGACTGCCAGGAGACATGGATGCGTTGATGCAAGAGAATTAAAAGCTAAGGTGATAACCTGATGAATTAAGACTAAGGCAGGAAATGATTTCATGCCTCCACCACCTGTGGCACCACCCATTCCTAAAGTTGAGAATATTCCTACTCTTTCTCCAAGGGCGCCACATCACATACAAAGAAGAATGCTGCCAAAGAAAGGAGTTACAGTGAATGACTTTAAAAAAATGAAACCTCCTGAGTTTAAAAGAGAAGAAGGGAAAGATCCCTAAGAGTTTTTAAAGTTATTGGATAAGTAAGATAGCTCAGAGACTGTCATACTTTGACAAAAAGCTAATTGAATTAGTAGGGTTACAACTCAAGAAGGATGCATGGGAATGGTTCTAGAAAGAGATTAAGGACCAACTATATGGAGATGACCCTCCTACATGGGTTGAACTAATGGATGAGTTCTTAATTGAAGGAGAAAGGCAAAAATGTGCCCTTCAATTCGAGGAATTCAAGCAAAATCTTGGAATGTCTATATCTAAGTATGCTCAAGAATTCAAACATCTAAGCAAATATGCCTCTCATATAGTACCTACTGAAGCAAGTAGGGTCGATCGATTCTAATAAGGACTGATCGCTCCACTTTATAATGTCTTGGTAGCTACAGATTTCCTCACCATGGCCAAGCTCATTGATAAAGCTAATCTAATGGAGGCACAGCATAAGGCCAAAAGAGCTGAACGAGCGAAAAGGGAGCAGAAACATAAGGGAAAAAGTAAAGGAAAAAGCATCCAACAACATGGAGGTCCTACCCAAAGTAAGGGTCTTGAACAGGGCTTCCACAATATCCACTTCATACCAACCAAGAATGGGAGGACAAAGTCAAGTCAGGGCTAAAAGTGTTTCGGTAGCCTCAGCTTTAGGCAACGTTAACATATATAGAATAAGACAATAGGGTCAGCCTATATCTACTTGCACTATATGTGGACGACAGCATCGAGGAGCCTATTGGAGAGCCATGGGAGAATACCTAAGCTATGGATAGATGGGACATTTTATTAAGGATTATCCGATGACTGTCAATCAAAAGACGGCCATAGAGGCTTCGCAACCCACTATACAAATGAACCGAGTGGAAAATCATGGACCAGGAGGATGAGGCTGTGGTACTGGATAATCCTCAGGCAATGTGTAGGCTATGGAAGGTAAAGGTAGAGAAAATTTTTATGCGCTCAATCAACATTATGCTTACACATCCCACAATATTGTTATAAGTACCATCTTTATCCAGACTATTAGTGCTCAATGTTTGTTTGATTATGGTGTAATGCATTCATTTATTTCACCATTTTTTGCTAAGAAATTAAATAAGAATAAGGAGGTGATGAATGAACCTTTGATTATAGCGGCACCCTTAGGAGAAACTATAGGGGTAGAATAAGTGTATAAGAATTGCATGAAAGAAATTGAAAATAGGAGGTTTCCTACAAATTTGATTGAATTAGAAGTCTTAGAATTTGATGTCATACTGGGAATGGATTGGTTATCTATGCACAATGCTCATATAGATTGTCAAGGAAAAAGAATTAATTTTGAAAGAGGAAAATGGATCCAAATTCACTTTTCAAGGTGATAGGAGTACCTTTACTATGAATTTTGTTTTAGCTGTTGGAGCAAAAAGATTGTTAAGGAAGGGTTATAAAGCATATTTGGCACATGTAGTAGATATCGAGAAAGTATATAAATCTGTTAAGAGTATACTTGTAGTAGATGAGTTTCCTAATGTGTTTCCTAAGGATCTACTAGGAATGCCACCGAACAGGGAGATTGAGTTCACAATTGAGCTCTTACCTAAAACTCAGCCAATATTAATACCGCCTTATTGGATGACACCTTCAGAGTTAAAAGAATTGAAAGTTCAATTGCAGGACCTACTTGATAAGGGTTTTATTATGCTACATAGTTCCCCTTAAGGTGCTCCAGTTCTATTTGTAAAGAAGAAAGATGGGACCTTAAGGTTGTATATTGATTATAGATAATTAAATAAGGTGACTATGAAAAATAAGTATCCTCTATCAAGGATTGATAATTTATTTGATCAATTACAAGGAGCCAGTTATTTTTGTAAGATAAACTTGCGATCTGGTTATCATCAACTTAAAATTCGATAAGAGGATGTTTGTAAGACTACTTTTAGAATGAGATTTGGGCATTATAAATTTACAGTATTGCCATTTGGTTTGATGAATTCACCAGCAGCTTTTATGAATTTGATGAATTAAGTGCTTAAGTCATTTCTGGACAAATTTGTGATTGTGTTTATTGATGATATTCTAATTTATTCAAAAAGTAAGGAAGAACATGAGGAACATTTGAGAATAGTGTTACAAACTTTCAGGGAGCATAAGTTTTACACCAAATTGTCTAAATATGATTTTCTGGATGGAAAAAATATGTTTCCTTGGACATATAGTTAGCAAAGAAGGAATCAAGGTAGATCCTAAAAAAGTAGAAGTGGTAACGAATTGGCCTCAACCCACAACTGTTATTAGAGTGAGGAGTTTCTTAGGTATAGTGGGTTACTATCGCCATTTTATAAAGGACTTTTCAAAAATAGTAGCACTAGTGACAAGGCTTATATGAAAGCAAGTTAAGTTTTAGTGAGATGAGACTTGTGAATAGAGTTTCCAAAAACTGAAAGATTGTTTAATCATAGATCCTGTATTAGCATTACTTGATGGGAATGAAGGTTTCGCCATATACTGTGATGCTTCTAGAATTAGGTTAGGATGTGTGTTAATGCAAAATGGAAGAGTTATTGCTTATGCATCTAGGCAATTGAAGTGACATGAAATGAATTATCCCACTCAATTTAGAAATGGTGGTAGTTATCTTTGCCTTAAAGGTATGGAGTCACTATTTGTATGAGAAGAAATGTGAGGTTTATACGGATCATAAAATTCTTCAATATATCTTAATGCAAAGAGATTTAAATTTGAGGCAAAAGAGGTGAGTAGAATTGTTAAAGGATTATGATTGCCAAATACTTTACCATCCTAGTAAAGCCAATGTTGTAGCAGATGCATTGAGCAGGAAGTCAATGGGTAGCCTCTTGCATATCGTTATGCAAAAGAGGCTAATAGCAAAGGAGTTAAAGGAGATGTTTAATAAAGGTTTACGATTAGAAGTAGATGAATCACAAGTGCTATTTGCTTACTTCCAAGTAAGGCTCAAACTCCTTAATGAGATAAAAATGTCGCAAAATCAAGACCTTTAGTTAATGAAAATCTTTGAGGATGTGGAAAAGGACAAGGCCCTGAGTTTCCCATAGAAGAAGGTGTTTTGAAGGGTGTAGATCGATTATGCGTGCCTAACATAAAAGAGTTGAGGGAGAGAATTTTGAACGAAGCACATCAAACCTCGCATAGTGTACATCCAGGTTCTACCAAAATGTACCATGATATAAATAGTACTTATTGGTGGCCTAGAATGAAGAAAGATATGGCAAATTTTATAGTTTCATATCTCACTTGTCAACAAGTGAAATTTGAACACTAAAGACCATCTAGATTACTTTAGGAGATAAGATTACCGGAATGGAAGTGGGAACAGATCACTATAGATTTCGTAGTGGGTCTACCTAAGACTATAAAAGGGTATGACTCCATATAGTTATAACGGATCTACTCACAAAATCTGCACACTTCATTGAGATAAAAACTACATATTCAGCAGCCCAATATGCCTAGATATATGTCAATAAAATTGTAAGATTGCATACGGTTCCACTCTCCATTATCTCAGATAGAGGGACTCAATTCACATCGAGGTTTTGGCAAAAATTGCAAGAAGCATTAGGTACTTAACTTGACATCAACATAGCCTTTCACCCACAAACAGATGGGTAATCAAAGAGAATAATACAAATGTTAGAAGATATGCTCTGTATGTGCATTATGGATTTCAAAGGAGGCTGGGATAAACATCTCCCACTTATTGAATTTGTGTATAACAATAGTTACCATTCCTTTATAGGAATGGCACCGTACGAGGCATTATATGGTAAAAAATGCCAATCTCTGATTTGTTGGACCAAAGTAGATGAAAAGTACCTTGAAGCTCCAAATATGATTAAAGATGCCGCTAAGAAAGTGAAGATTATTCAAGAAAGACTAAAGACTACTTTTTGTGGCCAGAAGAGTTATGTTGAACCCAAGAGGAAGGATCCCCATTTCCTAGTCGGTGACCATGTCTTTTTGAAATTCTCCCCCATGAAAAGAGTAATGAGATTTGGCAAAAAGGGAAAATTATCCCCATGCTTCATTGGACCTTTTGAGATTCTTAATAAGGTCGGAGAAGTTTTGTATCGATTAGCATTACCTCCAGCATTGGAACATGTGCATCCGGTTCTTCATGTGTCAATTCTAAGGAAGTACATTGCTGACCGTCGCATGTATTGCCACCATAATTAATCAAGATTGACCAATACCTTACCTATAAAGATGTAACAACCCACATCTACCTTAGGAGTTTTAGTGACAAATTATTTGAATTTAGGCTTATTGTGATAAATTGTGTGACTGTATGAAAATTCATGTGTGACGTGATTTATGAGTTTGGGGCATGTTAAATTAATTTTAATATGTCTAATATGAATTATTATTGTGAAATAAATGATTTGAATAAAATGCGTTAGCATTAAATAATTTAATTTTCGTAAAATAAATTTTCATGTAAAAAGGCGATTTTTAAGCATAAAATAATTTTATGAGTATTTTTAAAATATTTTAAATAAATGTTTTTAAGAAAATTTTAATGAAAACAATAAGAAAAATATGGTATTTTTAATTACCTATAATCAGCCCTAAATTAATTAAAAAGCCCAAATACCCAAAAGCCCACTACACAAAAACACTCCTAACCTAGCTCATTAAGGGCAAACTTGAAAATTGCACCCCAAACCCTAATATATAAGCAAAATTTCAGCCCCCATCAGTTTAGACAGTAGCAACACTCTGTTATTCCAGTATTTTCACAGAAAAATTCTCCTAAAATAATTCTCTCTACCGAAATTAAGAAAACTCCTTTCAGTTTCGCGATTTCTTGACCGTAATCGTAAGTTTTTCTTCTCTTTTGATTTCTAAACTGATATCTATAAAATAAATTATGGGAATATTATTTTGAACTGTTTAATTACTGATTTTTACAGGTTTAACTCTTTTTGAGTGAGTTTTTGGGAGGGAAAATATATTTTCTACCGAAAACACGATTCTTTCCGCGAGATTTCTCCAAAGGTGAATTCTATAACTTAAAATCACAATTTTTATGCATAAACATCATAAGGGGGGGAAATTTATGTATGGTTGTGTTCTAAACTGATTTTTGATTTGTTTTGATTGAAAATATTGGATTAAATAATATTTCTGCATATTTCTATAATAACCGGAAAGTTTCGAAAAACAAAGGAGTTCAAGGTTTTTGTGTTAGAACTTGGAAGTTGGAAAATATTATTCTTGAATGGACATATGGCTGCTGATTTGTGTGAGGAAGTGCTCTAATATGATATTTGTTTTGTTTAGATGAAAAATAATGATTTGAATCATGTGTCTGTTTATCGCTGAAAAGAACGAAAAGCGCAGAAAGAGCGAAAACTCATGATTTTTCACCTAAGCCTTTAAACTTGGAATTTTTTTGTATAAATCCTATCTATGGCTACCGAATCATGTATGGATTTGTTCTAAACTGATATTTTCTATGATTGAATGAAAAATAATAGTTTAAACAACCTATTTACATATTTCTGAAATGACTGAAAAATACCGAAAATAAGAAAACTCATGGTTTTGTAGTCTATAATTCAAAAGTTGAATTTTTATGTATAAACAACCCTATGTGTGGCTGATTCTTATGAATTGAAATTCTAAAATGATTTTTGTTGTGTTTACATGAAAAATTTTGGTTGAAACCATGTTTTTACATATTTCTAAAATAGACGGAAAGTGCGAAAAGAAGAAGAATTTAGTCTCCACCTTGGTGATGCATTCGGCCTATATAAACATTTTGGTTCCAATGTTTATAATTTTTATGTGATGTGTTTTGATGATTATTGACATGTATGTATGCATAAGAAATGATAAAATGGCATGTTAGTTGAAGGTATGATCCTAGATAAGCTTAAATGCATTATGGTATACTTAAGGTATACTTAAGGTATCTTAACCTTGTATTGTGATTAGAATACAAATATGATTGGGAAATATGGAACTAAATGTTATGATGACGTGATAATAAATACATGATTTTGAGTTGATGAAGTGACAATTGAATAAAAAGGATCATAAGAGTTAAGCATGATACTTGAAAGGTTAATGGTTAAGTTGACATGTATGGAAGTGTAAAGTGTGTTAAGGTGATTGTTAAAGTGAAATGATATTGAGGTAATAATATTGTGATGACCTTAGAAAGGTATTAATGTGATTATAATATGATATCATGAGAGCCTATAAGGTCTAAGTGTGCAAGACTTTTAAAGTCAATGTATTATGTGCAAGTGACGAGTACACCTATGTGTAGACTCTAAGTGTATATGTATGCTATATGTGTATGGGGTAATTATGAGATGGGAGCATCATGAGTAAATAAATACTAAGTATTAAATCAAATATTATGTTAGAGTTTGAGGCGCTTTAGAAGTGCAAAGGGACTACGTATACTAGGAGCAAAGGAACCCCAAGGTGAGTAAACATTATGTTTCAAATTACAAGTGCAATCTATTATGATATGTGTACCTTTGACATTCTTGAAACCCAAGTTCACTTCCATTTTTAAATTGACTATGTGATTTCTTGTTAAGCTTGGGTTGCCAAAGGACATTTGATCCAAAACTATTTTTGACTATCCAGTGATAATACCTTTATGATTATTACCCCAACGTATATTCTTTCTGGAACTACGCTATCATTGTATCTTTTGTTTAAAAGTTAAACCACTATTGTTATTGAGATGCATGTTATTATTGCCTTATGTGATATTGTTAATTGTGATTACCATTAGCTCTAGCTATGGTACCTTTTACCTTTTATACAGAAATCCTCATATCGATGCGAGTAATCATCGGCTATGTGCTTCTTATACCGATGCGAGTAATCATCGACTATGTGCTTCTCATATCGATGCAAGTAATCATCAGCTATGTGCTTCTCATACTAATGTGAGTAATTATCGGCTATGTGTTTGAGTGATTATGGCAGTAGCCTTCACTCTATGTGTTATGTGTTCGAGTGATTATGGCAATAGTCTTCACTTTATGTGTTCGAGTGATTATGGCAGTGACCTTCACTCTATGTGTTATAAGTGTGATTTCTGCAAACCTTTCTAAATTGCAAACTATGAATCATGAGCTGTAAGTTATGAGCTATGAGCCCTTTCTAAGGGATATGTGTTATTGTACAACCCCTATTGTTTACTCATTGAGATCATCTATCTCACCCTTTTTTCCTTGTGTGGTTCTAAGTGAGCAAATGTGAGGAGGCAAGGTGATGGCTCAAGCATTCTACTTCACTTGGAGAAATTCCTTGTCCAAGTTATCAATAATACTATTTTTATAAAGTCTTGTCATTAGATGCTCCGGGAATGTTGATTGATACTTATTGATATATATTATTCTCTTAAGGATTTTATATGTAATGATTTATTTGAGACTTCTGCAAATTTAAAGTATTCATCTAAATGTTTTTAACAAGTTATTGTAAGAGGTTTGGTAAGATCCTAGGCAGTATTTGTATAAGTATAAGTGGGTTTTATAGACGTGGGTGACCTTATGTCTCCCCATGTTCTAGGACCATCATGTCTCCAAAGTTGGGATGTGACAAAAGAGGTTTTGATCGCTACACTAGATCGACAAGTGAAAAAGTTTCAAAATAAGGAGATACCAATGGTCAAATTTCAATGGCATAACCATGATATGGAAGAATGTACATGGGAAAATGAAGATGACATGTTTCAAAAGTACCCACAATTGTTTAATCGGTAATAGGTAAGCTCTTTTAAAAATTTGAGGAATAATTTTTTTGAGGGGGGTAGAATGTAATACCCATGGATTTTATAGCCCATTTTAATTACTAATAATATTATAGAATAAGATTTTTTAATGTTAGTATAGTATAGAAATTATAAGAAATCTGGTAGGAATCTTGTGACATAATATGCAATGTTTGCCTAGTTCATGATTTTATCATGACTAATTGTACTCTAATGAATTAAATAGAGTTCATATGATAACTAATAATATATGTAAAGAAGCTAAAGAACACAAATTTGAAAGAAAGTTAAAAGGAAAATTTCTAAGTTTGTTTGGGAAATTATTAATGAACTATGGGCTTGTTGATAGGCTATAGGCTTGTTATTAGGCCTTTGGTCATCAAAGGCCCAAACCCAATAATAGTGGGCTAGCCCATGAGGCCATAATTGGTGTAACCTCAAGCTAATATGTTAGAATAGTTAGCCCAAAACCAAACAAAATGATGTTGTAGAGAGAGTCACAAAATTTGACCAAACTAACCACAAAAATTAACCTAAGTCAAATCCCAACGCAAATTGAATTTCTACCTTTCCTACATACAAGTCTAGGTTCATTTTGAATACTCCAACACCACATGATGAACATCATAATTGCGGAGGAAATCTTAGCCATCTAACTTGATCAAATCATAGCCATTCATTGTGATTGAATCTTGACCATTGAATTTAGCTTGATCAAATCCTCACCATCCAACCCATTATATATATAAGCAAAAGTATGTTATTAAACAACATTTTGCCTATCTCTACACCAAAGTTTCACAATAAGAAAAAGCAATTCTCTTTACACCAAAAGCAATAATAACTTACCAAAACAAATCTCCCAAGGTGAGAAATTTTGTTCATCCTTTCTTTTATATGTTCTAAGTATAATCTTAGTATTTAAGTTGTATAATTTTCTCCAACACTATATGTACAAAATTTAGCCATATAAGGGTATGTGTACAAGATGTAGTTTTGATGTTCGAAGTTGAAATAAGGATATTTAATTAGAAAATGTGAGGATTTATGTGAAGATAGATAAAGGAAGCATGAAAAATACCTAAAAATTACTAAGGGAGAAATTCGGCCAAAATAGAAAGTGAGTAATGGAGTGTTTAAAATTCAAATTGAATGCATCTATGGTCATTTTATATGAAGAAAAATGACTTGAAAATGTTAAAATGAATTTTGGAAACTTGGTTCAAGACTTGGAAATCTTAGTGATATAAACTTAGTTAAAAGAGGAATTTGGTGTTCTAATACTGGATTGTGATAATTGAGTGATCATATATGTTTTATGCTATGTTAATTTCACATTTTTACAACAAATTTGAAGATTTGATGAAGAATTATAAGTTTTCCCCAAATTTGACCTAAGTAGGAAAATTTAGGGTTCATATGAATAAGAGTGAATTAACTCAAAATAATTGGTGGGAATTGATTTCCCAGATGTTAATTTGATGAATCCATGGTCAAATTGAGGTTTGAAAGGGAAATTGATAGTTTTCCAAAATTCTAGGGTTTATGGAATAATTTGGGAATTATGAGATTTAAACTTGAATTTGTGAAATTGAATAAGGAATTTAGCTTGGAAATAATGAGAAATAAGAATAAGTATGAATATGACACTATTGATACACCCATGTTGTAAGTTGAAATAATAAAATAAATGTATGATAGATAAGTTTTAATTAGTAATATTATTAGTTACTCATTGATATGTAATTAAAATGATATGGGTGTAGAACATCAAGGCAAGGGCAAAGGAATTGCTCAAGATTGTGAAGAACACTAAGTTAACCAAGAGTAAGCATTAACGAGAGCAAAGGAATTCAAGGTGAGTACTTAATAATATGATGCAAATATGCCTTATTGCTTGCAACCATTGCTTGTATTACCATCCCTTGACATGTACTTGAAATGGCATTTGGTATGTGCTTACCCATTGATTGTTGAGCCTTTGAAAATCCATAACTTTCTTATATGATATTTGACCACGATGAGCCTCTTACCTTGGTCCTATGTTATGCTCAATGATGATAATGATTAATATGCCAAACTATTTTCAGTGAATTCCTATTGTAGACCTTGGATATGACTTTCATTGATACCCATGAATAAGCAAAAATCCTCTCTGGTACGAGGAAATACATTAGACCTTATGCACTCGGTATAAGCCCATGAGTAGGGCCAGAGTACCTAACCTCTATTAAGGGGAATGCCTAACCCCAAGGCCCAATCAGTCTTGCACAATGTGATGCATGTGAATGAGCAAGGCTTAGGCTGCCGCTCTTTAATATTCATGTGTGAAAAGCTTTTTGATTCCAAGACATCATTACTTTTGCTAAAATGCATTTTAAAGTTTAATATAACTAATTTTGATTAACATTACTACATTGCTACGTTAAATCGATCCAAGTGATAACCTGGTATATTGCCTTCATGCTATGTTATATTATCATGTACTCACTGAGTTAGTCTCATTCCATAGTTGTTCAGAATTTTTTAGGTCAGGGTGATACGTCAGCAAGGTAAATTCCAAGCTATACATCTCCGCTTGGGACTTGCTATGCTAAAATGCTATGTTTTGTGTTTGCTTGTGTCATCCTGAGGATCATCGATCTAAAGCTCCATGGCATTCGAAGGCTTAGTATTAAAATGTATTGGGCTTGAAAGTATTGTAAACAAATGAACGTATTTGTTATATATACATATTTATGATAATGATGTATGGATAGTATTTATTAATACTTAAGAATGATATGCTAATCAATGGTTATGAAATGGTATTAAAATGCACTGACTGTAAATGAATAGTTAAAGTAACAATGGAAATGGTAAAGAGTAAATGGGGTTGTGATCTTGGGATAAATTATAAAATGGAATATACTAAGTGATAATAAGTTTAATGGGGTTCTACGGGTTTAGATGACTTTATGTCTCTCTAAGCTCTAGAACTGTCACAATCTAGAATTTGGGTCGTGACAATCTCCCTTTTTCTTTTGTTGATGACAAAAAAGGGGAGAAAGTTGATGTTTGTTATGTAGTTTGGCTAATGAATATTTATGAATGATTCCTAGGTATTGTATTTCTTTTAAGTATTAGTTTGGTGATATGGAAATGATAAGTTAAATCTTTTAGTTTGCTATTTGTTTGTTAATACTTATCTGAGCTTGGTATTTATCTTGAGCTTAACATTTGTTGTTGCAATATTAAGTCTACTAGATAAAATTATCTATATATCATGCTCAAGGGGAATATATTATTTGTCTGTGGTAATTTCAAAATTTTAGATAAGCAATGTATTCTATAAAAAATTTTTAGATATCCTTGGCTCCTAATGTTATATTTTTATGGACAAGTCATATACTCAGGAGAGCTAAATTCTTAGACTCCTAGACTTAATTCTAGTCGTCCAAAATTTTTATCTAAGCTAACATGCAAAGGAAGTTCACTTTTAATATGATAAAATTCTCTTCATCTACCTAATACTTTTACACATTAATATATTAGATCTCCAACATGGCCTACCAACAGTAGAATACAAGTGTTTTGTTATCATCAAAAAGGGGAAGAATGTTAGCCCAAATAGGTTTCTAATATGATTTTGATGATAACAAAAGAATTAGAAGATTAGTTGGTTGTGTGTTGTGCTTGTATATTTCTAATCTATTTTGCAGGTTAAGAAGATCACCTAACTTGAAGTTTGACACGCTAAGATCAAGATGATATTAGTTATCCAATTCTTTGAGCATTTGGAATAATGTGTAAAGTTCATAAAGATCAATCAGAAGACTATACCAAGGAATTAATGCTAATATAGTGAAGATGAAGAACTTTAGTAAGAATCCTTAGTTTCTATGTTAAATAGTTTAGACGGCTTGCTCAAGCTGAAAATTTCCTTTTAAATTAATTTTTTAGAATTAATTAAAATGATTTTAAAATTGAAGAAACAAACTTTTGCGAATTTCAAAGCTAAAAGGAAAAATTAAATGACCTAGAAATATTAAATGATTAGGTGTGAACGCTTAATTTTCATCTCTCAAACCTAATGATAATAAACAATTGTATTCCTTTTGAAATAATAATTCACAAGGCTAACCTTTTGAAATATTGCATCTTTCTATACACTTTTTTGGCTTTATCTTCTAACGTTTAATTGTTGTAGAAATATGATGCATCTTTCTACAAGGTCAAGCCTTAACTTTGTTGCATTATTGATTACTTTATTTTTGCTTGCTACTTGCTAGATTGTAGCCATTGGCCCACTGTTACTTTGCTAGTGTTTCCCTGATATTGCCTAATGCCTAGTTATACTAGTATTTGCTACTTTAGTTGAGTCATAAGTGGTTGCTTGTGAGTTATGAATTGTTCATTAAGGTGTGATTGGTTTGCTGCTATGTCTTGTGACTATGAGGCTATGAGGCTACCAGCCTGCCACTACCAGTTTGCCAACAAAAAAGTGCAAACTGTCTTTTCTTTCTTCTTGTCTAGTTTGATGCTAGAACTACAAAAGTTCAAATTTGAGTTATTCTTGAACAATATTCCTAATTTATTAATGTTGTTGATGGATTTTTAAGAACTGTATATTGATGCTGTTGTATATTTGAAAGTTGGAACATTATGCTCTTAGTTTTATTTTGTACTAATAAGTAAGAGCTATAATTTGAATTATTTTTTATTCTAACTTGTAAGGTTTTAATCATTTGTATTAGGTTTTGTGTAAGAAGTTAATACATTTCAGAGGTAGTTCTAATTATTTTATCACTTTTTGTTGCCTTTTATGTTTCTAAATAACTGAACATTTGAAATTTCTGAATTGAATTATCTCGAATTATTAAGCCTGAATCCCTAAACTATACCATACTAAATTAAAGAACTATTTGGTATGGATATTTTATCTAAACAAATCAAGAACAGTTCTCAATAATCACATCTCCAAATTTTATGTTCGATACGAGAATTTTCAAATATCGTACTTTATCTTAGCCGTACTCACTTCTAGTCGCATGCTTGAACTTTCAACAATTTTGATTATTATTTTTTCATTTAACTTTTTTAACTATTTAAATTTTTTATTATATTTAAATATTACTTTTTATAATTTGTGTAATGAAAAATTTTATAAATAATTCTTAGCTGTTATTATATATATATATATATATATATATATATATATATATATATATATATATATATATATATATATATATAACAAAAAAAAAAGAATTTTTATAAACATATTTTTGTGCTAAAATAATTTAAAAAATTGGCAAAATGAGAACTCCAAAGCACCCAAGTCCTAACTCTTTCTATAGCATTTAACTCTCCAAATAATTAATTAAATATTTTTCTCTGTGGAATCTTATATGAGGTAACATTGTTTGTTGATAGAGAAAGCCAGTACTTTCTTTTATTCATTCTCTCGTCTTATGATTTTTTTTTTTTCATGGTATAAATGTTTAATCTATTGATTCAACTGGAATGTACAAATAAGAGATTTTGAAAGATTGAACATTAATTGCTAGTCAACCGGTCTTGTTAAGCATGCCTTTCTCGAACTTTCAGTGCTAATGTTTATTCCACATCACTTGTCTCTTTCATTTTCTTTCTTTATTTAATTATTTTTATTTTTTCTGGAGGTGAATTTAGTCACGGATTATTTTTGACATTGGCGCATTTTTCGCCAACTGAAAATGAGCTCGAACCAATTAGCAGTCAGATTAGGACAAAAAAAAATCCTTAATATTTTTTTGTTCTCCACCGCGATAAAAGTAAGAAAAATGAAATCCACTGAATTTGATATATTTTTATTTTTATTTTGTGTAATTGTGATTCAAATTTACAATTCATAATTTTAAAAGAAGAATTCTAACATTATTGACTTAAATTAATTTGATGTATGACTTAGTGCTATTTAATAATGTTATTCAGCATTTAAAATTAAAATTTTTAATATTTAATCTTCTTTTATGAGCTTATTTGATGATTATATTTTAAAGTTAAGTTAGAATTTTTAATTTAAAATTTATACTGAATATAATAAGAGATTAAGTTTTTAAAATTTTTTAGCATTTAAAAATTATATTATTTATTTTATTAAACACTTAAATTTCTAAAGTTAAGTTAAAAATTTATCGCGCGATTTCTGTAAGTGCACAGATCTTGAACAAGTAATATAATAGTAAAGTAAGTGTCGATCCCACGAGAAAGGATTAATAATTACTAAATTTATTGAATATTATATTATTTAGACTATTATTCAAAAAGTCTTATGATTTAAATTTAAACTAGATATTCAATACTATTGCACAGATAAGTAGAGTGTGAATGATTGAACTAAAAAGATCACTTCAAAATAAAATTTTCAGGTAAGTAGTAGAGTCACAGCGATCTCATTTAAAAGGCACTTTTCTAGACAAAATATTATCAAGATAAGTAATTTAGTAGCGCAATAATTCACTAAATCTATACCCGACAATAGAAAAATTAATTATAAAATTATTTAAGACAAAATTTTAAATAATTCGACATATGTAAATCTTAGGATTTAGATTTCATCAAATAATTACTTATGGTATTCTTATGTTTTCTTGGTTGGTTTAATTTTATTAGAATTAATGATTATATTTTCTTTAATTATGTGAAGTTCTTTCTCAAGATAAATCACAAGTATTAATGTTAACTTTTTGTCTATTATCGTGATCACAAGCAATTAACATAAATCTATTAAATTTTATGAAAATCCTTTTAACAATCACAAAGAAGTGTTATTATCTCTAAGCAATATGTACCCTAGGTCTAATATCTTAATGAACTAATATTATGCTTCTTGGTGTGCGATAATGCACACTAACAAACTGTAAGTGCACAGGTCGTTATCAAGTAATAAAGTGGTGAGTATCGTCTCCACGAGGATAGTGTATAAGTACTAGCGCGAACTTCGATTATTGTCTAGTTGATCAAGATGAGCCTCTTACCTTGGTCCTATGTTATGCTCAATGATGATAATAATTAATATGCCAAACAATTTTTTAGTGAATTCCTATTGTAGACCTTAGATATGTCTTTCATTGATACTCATGAATAAGCAAAAATCCTCTCTGGTGTGAGGAAATATATCAGACCTTATGCACTTGGTATAAGCCCATAAGTAGGGCCATAGTACCTAACCTCTATTAGGGGGAACGTCTAACCCCAAGGCCCGATCAATCTTGCATAATGTGATGCATGTGAATGAGTAAAGCTTAGGCCACCACTCTTTAATATTCATGTGTGGAAAGCTTTCTGATTCCAAGACATCATTATTTTTGCTAAAATGCATTCTAAAGTTTAATATGACTAATTTTCATTAACATTGCTGCATTGCTACGTTAAATCGATCCAAGTGATAACCTCGTATATTGCCTTTATGCTATGTTATATTATTATGTACTCACTGAGTTAGTCTCATTCCATAGTTGTTCAGAATTTTTCAAGTCAGGGTGATACGTTAGCAAGGTAAATTCCAAGCTATGCATCTCCGCTTGGGACTTGCTATGCTAAAATGCTATGTTTTGTGTTTACTTGTGTCATCCTGAGGATCATCGATCTAAAGCTCCATGGCATTCGAAGGCTTAGTATTAAAATGTATTGGGCTTGAAAGTATTGTAAACAAATGAAAGTAGTTGTTATATATACATATTTATGATAATGATGTATGGATAGTATTTATTAATACTTAAGAATGATATGCTAATCAATGGTTATGAAATGGTTTTAAAATGCACTGACTGTAAATGAATGGTTAAAGTAACAATGGAAATGGTAAAGAGTAAATGGGGTTGCGATGTTAGGATAAATTATAAAATGGAACATACTAAGTGATAATAAGTTCAATGAAGTTTTACGGGTTTATATGACTTTATGTCTCTCTAAACTCTAGGACTATCACAACCTAGAATTTGGATCATGACAATCTCCCTTATTCTTTTGTTGATGACAAAAAAGGGGAGAAATTTGATGTTTGTTATCTAGTTTGGCTAATGAATATTTATGAATGATTCCTAGGTATTGTATTTTTTTAAGTATTAGTTTGGTGATATGGAAATGATAAGTTAAATCTTTTAGTTTGCTATTTGTTTGTTAATACTTATCTGAGCTTGGTATTTATCTTGAGCCTAACATTTGTTGTTGCAGTATTAAGTCTACTAGATAAAATTATCTATATATCATGCTCAAGGGGATTATATTATTTGTCTGTGGTAATTTCAAAATTTTAGATAAGCAATGTAGTCTATAAAAAATTTTTAGATATCCTCGGCTCCTAATGTTATATTTTTATGGATAAGTCATATCCTCAGGGGAGCTAAATTCTTAGATTGCTAGACTTAATTCTGGTCGTCCAAAATTTTTTATCTAAGCTAACATGCAGAGGAAGTTCACTTTTAATATGATAAAATTCTCTTCATCTACCTAATACTTTTACACATTAATATATTAGATCTCCAACATGGCCTACCAACAGTTGAACACAAGTGTTTTGTTATCATAAAAAAGGAGGAGAATGTTAGCCCAAATAGGTTACTAATATGATTTTGATGATAAAAAAAGAATTAGAAGATTAGTTGGTTATGCGTTGTGCTTGTATATTTCTAATCTATTTTGCAGGTTAAGAAGATCACCTAACTTGAAGTTTGACACGCTAAGATCAAGATGATATTAGTTATCCAATTCTTTGAGCATTTGGAATAAGGTGTAAAGTTCATGAAGATCAATCAGAAGACAATACGAAGAAATTAATGCTAATATAGTGAAGATGAAGAACTTTAGTAAGAGTCCTTAGTTTCTATATTAAATAGTTTAGACGACTTGCGCGAGCTGAAAATTTCTTTTTAAATTAATTTTTCAGAATTAATTGAAATGCTTTTAAAATTGAAGAAACAAACTTTTGAGAATTTCTAAGTTAAAAGGAAAAATTAAATGACCTAGAAATATTAAATGATTAGGTGTGAACACTTAATTTTCATCTCTCAAACCTAATGATAATAAACAGTTGTATTCCTTTTGAAATAATAATTCACAAGGCTAACCTTTTAAAATATTGCATCTTTCTATACACATTTTTGGTTTTATCTTCTAAGGTTTAATTGTTGCAGAAATATGATGCATCTTTCTACAAGGTCAAGCCTTAACTTTGTTGCATTATTGATTACTTTATTTTTGCTTGCTACTTGCTAGATGGTAGCCATTGGCCCATTGTTACTTTGCTAGTGTTTCCCTGATATTGCCTAATGGCTAGTTGTACTAGTATTTGCTACTTTAGTTGAGTCATGAGTGGGTGCTTGTGAGTTATAAATTATTCATTAAGGTATGATTGGTTTGCTGCTATATCTTGTGACTATAAGGCTATGAGGCTACCAGCCTGCCACTACCAGTTTGCCAACAAAAAAGTGCAGTCTGCCTTTTCTTTCTTCTTGTCTAGTTTGATGCTAGAACTACAAAAGTTCAAATTTGAGTTATTCCTGAACAATATTCCTAATTTATTAATGTTGTTGATGGATTTTTAAGAACTGTATATTGATGCTGTTGTATATTTGAAAGTTGGAACATTATGCTCTTAGTTTTATTTTGTACTAATAAGTAAGAACTATAATTTGAATTATTTTTTATTCTGACTTGTAATGTCAAACTTGTAAGGTTTTAATCATTTGTATTAGGTTTTGTGTAAGAAGTTAATACATTTCAGAGGTAGTTCTAATTATTTTATCACTATTTGTTGCCTTTTATGTTTCTAAATAACTGAACATTCGAAATTTCCGAATTAAATTATCTCAAATTATTAAGCCTGAATCCCTAAACTATACCATACTAAATTAAAGAACTATTTGGTATGAATATTTTATCTAAACAAATCAAGAATAGTTCTCAATAATCACATCTCCAAATTTTATGTTCAATACGAGAATTTTCAAATATCTAACTTTATCTGAGCCGTACTCACCTCTAGCCGTAGGCTTGAACTTTCAACAATTTTGATTATTATTTTTTCATTTAACTTTTTTAACTATTTAAATTTTTTATTATATTTAAATATTACTTTTTATAATTTGTGTAATGAGAAATTTTATAAATAATTCTTAGCTGTTATTATATATATATATATATATATATATATATATATATATATATATATATATATATATATATGTATATATAACAAAAAAAAAAGAATTTTTATAAACATATTTTTGTGCTAAAATAATTAAAAAAATTGGCAAAATGAAAACTCCAAAGCTCCCAAGTCCTAACTCTTTCTATAGCATTTAACTCTCCAAATAATTAATTAAATATTTTTCTCTGTGGAATCTTATGATTTTTTTATCCATTCTCCGTCTTATGATTTTTTTTTTTCGTGATATAAATGTTTAATCTATTGATTCTTCTGGAATGTACAAATAAGAGATTTTGAAAGATTGAACATTAATTACCAGTCAACCGGTCTTCTTAAGCGCGCCTTTCTCGAACTTTCAGTGCTAATGTTTATTCCACATCACTTGTCTCTTTCATTTTCTTTCTTTATTTAATTATTTTTATTTTTTCTGGAGGTGAATTTAGTCACGGATTATTTTTAACATTGGCGCATTTTTCGCCAACAGAAAATGAGCTCGAACCAATTAGCAGTCAGATTAGGACAAAAAAAAATCCTGATTATTTTTTTATTCTCCACCGCGATAAAAGTAAGAAAAATGAAATCCACTGAATTTGATGTATTTTTATTTTTATTTTGTGTAATTGTGATTCAAATTTACAATTCATAATTCTAAAAGAAGAATTCTAATATTATTGACTTAGGTTAATTTGATGTATAACTTAGTCCTATTTAATAATATTATTCAGCATTTAAAATTAAAATTTTTAATATTTAATCTTCTTTTATGAGCTTATTTGATAACTATATTTTAAAGTTAAGTTAAAATTTTCAATTTAAAATTTATACTGAATATAACAAACGATTAAGTTTTTAAAAATTTTTAGTATTTAAAAATTATATTGTTTATTTTATTAAACACTTAAATTTCAAAAGTTAAGTTAAAATTTTATTGCGCGATTTTTTCAAGTCCACAGGTCGTGAATAAGTAATATAATAGTAAAATAAATGTCGATCCTACAAGGAAAAGTTAATAATTACCAAATTTATTAAATATTATATTATTTAGACTATTATTTAAAAAGTCTTATGATTTAAATTTAAACTAGATATTCAATACTATTGCACAGGTAAGTAGAGTGTGAATGATTGAACTAAAAAGATCATTTTAAGATAAAATTCCTAAGTAAGTAGTAGGTTCACAGTGATCTCACTTAAAATGCACTTTTCTAGACAGAATATTATCAAGATAAGTAATTTAGTAACGCAATAATTCACTAAATCTATAATTGACAATAGAAAAATTAATTATAAAATTATTTAAGACAAAATTTTTAATAATTCGACATATGTAAATCTTAGGATTTAGATTTCATCAAACAATTATCTATGGTATTCTTATGTTTTCTTGGTTGGTTTAATTTTATTAGAATTAATGATTAGATTTTCTTTAATTATGTGAAGTTCTTTCTCAAGATAAATCACAAGTATTAATGTTAACTTTTTATTTACTCTCATGATTACAAGCAATTGACATAAATCTATTAAATTTTATGGAAATCCTTTTAACAATCATAAAGAAATGTTCTTATCTCTAAGCAACATGTACCCTAGGTCTAATATCTTAATAAACTAATATTATGCTTCTTGGTGTGCGAAAACGCACACTAACAAACTGTAAGGACACAGGTCATTATCAAGTAATAAAGTAGTGAGTATCGTCTCTACGAGGATAGTGTATAAGTACTAGCGTAAACTTCAATTATTGTCTAGTTGATCAAGATGTAGATTGATTAAAATAAGCTAAATTAACTAAGCTAATAAAAGAAAGCAAGTAAATGATATTGATGGAAATAATCTAGGCAAAGCTAATCTAGATATAAATCCCCCTAGTTTCTCATGTACATCAAACAATGGATTGAATTGGACTCTCACTAAATTAAATAAAAACCTTTCTCAAGTGATTAAATCCCTAACTTCCTAAGTATTATAGGAGAATCTCTTCTCAACCTATAATCAAATAGGAGCAGCATTAAGCTCAAGAGATTAACATCTAAAGAAGTCTTATAGGTCTATCTCTAGCACCCCAATTAACTCTCTATTCCCATGAGTGATCTATCTATATCAGGGTATCTCTACTCGACCAATATAGAAACAATATCCAATCAACAAACTAGCAATTGCTAATTAGAATAATAAGATTTATCATGAAAATAAAACAACCAAAGATGAATTGATTAAAGTTTAAATCCTTCAATCTATACAATCAAAACTAGAATTCATTACAAATATAATTAGTTCATATTAAAATTGAAGAACAAAGATGCAGAAAATAAAAAAGGAAGAAATCTCAAACAGATCTTGAAGATGTTCTTTGAAATCTTCTCTTTAATCTTCCACTTCCACATAGATCTTGATCTTTGATTCGATTAAATCATCAATATCTCTAACTTTCAAGCCTTTCCCATGACTCTAGGGCTTAGCCAACCCTTTTAAATCTCTATTTTTGCTCTGTGGTGGCTCCCTTTAAAATGTTGTTTGATCTAATTTATATTGCTGAAATTTAACCTCACACCACTGGAGCCACCACTGGGGTTCCAGTGGTGTCTATGATGCCAAGGGCCCACGGGTGAAATCTTAGTGGTGGCTCCACCCGTGTGAGGCTACTGGATGTTTTTTTCTAATTTGCTCTTATCACATGGGTGGAATCCCAGGTAGCATTTCAGTGGTGTCTGTCCACACGGGTGAAATCTCAGTAGTGGGTCCACCCATGTCTACCCATCTTCTTCCAAAAGTTAGCATTTTGGCTTGGATCTTTCATCATTTTGAGTCATATTTGGCTCATGGCATCATTTGGCACCGAATTAAATAAAAAACTCTAGAAAAGCAGTAAACAAACAAATCAAACTCAATTTAAGAATAAAATATTATTAAAAACAAAGGGTAAAGTGTAGTCAATTAAGTGCTTATCAAATTCCCCCACACTTGAGTATTTGCTTGTTCTCAAGCAAATTAAATCGTAACAACAATAAGAGATAAAACCTACCCTCTCTAGTCAAAAAAATTCAAAAAGATTTACAACAACTTGAAATTAGCAAGGCTCAAACATGGAAGCCAAATAAAGAGATCTCTAAAATAAATCTCAAAAATCTAAAACCTAAATTCTAAAGTTACAAGTTTGAGCAAATAATTCCACAGAAACAAAAGTTTAAACAAAGTAGATTTAGAAGGATTTTTCCCATAGGTGCTTGACTACTCACTCAACTTTTCATTGATTATACATTTCAATTCATATTTTCTTTTTAATTAACTAAGGAGCTTGACTTATTTGAATTGTCATCCTAGCCTTTTTATGCGAATGCAAATACTTGTGGTGCTGACCCCTGGTTATTCTACTAGAATCACACATTCAAATGGCTACTAGCACTATTCATATTTTCAATCCCTTGTATTTCAAGAGTCAAGAATAGCAGAATATGTAAACATTTTCAAAGCTCCTTTGCATAATCTCTTATATATATATATATATATATATATATATATATATATATATATATATATATATATATATATATATATATATATATATATATATATATATATATATATATATATATATATATATATATATATATATATATATATATATATATATATATATATATATACTTATGTTTTTTTCAAGAAAAACGGTCAAGCTATCTAATGTATTAAGCATTTCTACTAAACTAAAATAAAAGTAACAGTGGAATAAAATAGGCTCAAAAAGTATAACTAAATTTTCAAATTTCAGGCAAAAAGATTTGCAAAAATTTAATTTCTTAATCATGACCACCATTCAATCCACACTGCAACAAGTCATTGTCATAGCAAAATTAGACCAATTAATCAATAAAGAGAGTTAATTTCAAATCAAACTATTGCCACAACTCAATTCACTTAAATGCAAGATTCATTAAAGATAGGGTATAATAAAATACCTCTCCCCCCACACTCAAGTAACACATTGTCCTCAATGTGTTATAAACAAGGAAAAATGAAAAAGTAAAAGAGATAATGAACTGCCCTGAATGATGTACCATATGAATCGTGTGTGGTGTTCCTTCCAGTTAGAGTTTGCCATGATCATTGTTTTTGCACAAAGAAAAAAAAATTTGAACTACAACCAAAGTAAGATCCATTCAAAGTGAAATAAAAACAAAAGAAAATAAAAATAAAAACTAAAATAGACTATTAATGGGTTACCTCCCATTCAGCACTTCTTTAACATCGTATTAACTGGACATTATCGTTATTCATCCTCTATCTATGGCGTGGAGGATTCCTTGTGCTGTCTACCTCTATAAATTAAGATAAAGAAGAATATGCAAAGGTTGTGGCCTTTGCATAGCCTTCTGTCAACAACAAAAATTATTTTTGGTTCTCTATTTTGTGCAAACCTGAGCTTGCAAGGTTTAGAACCAATTTCAAACAATCTTATCCATAGACTAGATGTAGGGATCTCAGCTTGGGCACCAAAGGAAGCATGTACGTTGCCAATGGCAGCCGCCTCTTGCAATTCCAAGATGCTCCACCCAAATTCACTAACCTTTTGCTTTAACACCTCCACAAAATATATTTCCCTCACCAAAGAAAATTTAGAGACTATAAGTACTGGCCACATACTTGATTCTCTAACAAATACACACTTACAGAAAGGTGGCAAAGGTGTGGGATCATGTGTGGCTAGGTGTTTATTTGATGGAAATTGAGGTAAAGGAAGGGTGGGTATCGGGGTTGTGAGTGGGTTATTATCATTCTCTTCAAAAAGTGGGAGGGCTGGAAAAATAGGGAAGATGTGATTTTCAGCATGCATAACTTTTCCCTCCATACTTTTTCATAACTCACTATCATTAAAAGAGAGTTCTTTAACACTAGATTCCACTCCATTCATGCCCCATTGCTGGAATTGGGGTTACTCAGTTAAGTAATCATCCTCTTCAACTCCTTTATGTAGCATTCCCAAATTTGCCTCACCATTCTCGTCTTCTTCATTTTCATCATCCCAAAATCAATTAATGGTAATGGTCTTTTGTTGCTCTTCCAGAATGGCTTTGGTATCGTTAGGTAGATTGTCTTCAAATCTCTCACTTAGCAATTCCAAAACTTACCCAATGAAATTCTGTAGGTTGTGAAGAGAGGTCTATTGGTATTCCAGAGCTGTCTCGATGCTCTGAAATCTTTTCTCTGTAGCTTCCACTAAAGTCACAAACATCTCTTCTAACCTCTACTCTTCTTGTGCAAGCTCATCATCCTCTAATGTAATGTCCACTTCAAATTGAGTTAGGAAGCCAATTGCTAATGTCTCATTTCTTTTGTCCAATTCCCCAACCCAATTCTTCGTAGATGCTGTGAATCTTTCTAATACAAGCTCAAGGGATGACTTCTCTGTTGGTGCTTCCCATCCATATTCCTCTAGGAAATCAGTATGATAGATGTATCCATGATCGTGATACTGATTTTCCTGGTATCCCCATTTTGTATTCGGATAAAAATTCTAGTCCTGATAGTTCTGATCAGCCATGGAGAATTTTTTTTCTTTTTCTTTTTTTTTTTCTAGAAACATAAACTTAAAACAAAATAAAAACGTAAAATAAAAAAAATAAAATAGTAAAAATAAAACAAGGAAAGCAAAAACAAAACCAAATACGAAAATATAAAAATAAAAACTAGATCAATAATCTCTATTAATATTGCTAATATTATAAAACTATCCTTGGCAACGGCGCCAAAAACTTGATGTGCTGAAACGCACATTAACAAACTGCAAGTGCACAGGTCATTATCAAGTAATAAAGTAGTGAGTATATGAGTATCGTCTCCACGAGGATAGTATATAAGTACTAGAGCAAACTTTGATTATTGTCTAGTTGATCAAGATGTAGATTGATTAAAATAAGCTAAATTAACTAAGCTAATAAAAAAAGCAAGTAAATGATATTGATGGAAATAATCTAGGCAAAGCTAATCTAGATATAAATCCCCCTAGTTTCTCATGTACATCAAACAATGGATTGAATTGAACTCTCAATAAATTAGATAAAAACCTTTCTCAAGTGATTAAATCCCTAACTTTTTAAGTATTATAGGGGAATCTCTTCTCAACCTATAATCAAATAGGAGCAGCATTAAGTTCAAGAGATTAACATCCAAAGAAGTCTTGTAAGTCTATCTCTAGTACCCTAGTCAACTCTCTATTCCCATGAGTAATCTATCTATATCAGGGTGTCTCTACTCATCTAATATAGAAACAATATCCAATCAATAAGCTAGCAATTACTAATTAGAATAATAAGATTTATCATGAAAATAAAACAACCAAAGATGAATTGATTAAAATTTAAATCCTTCAATCTATACAATCAAAACTAGGATGCATTACAAATATAATTAGTTCATATTAAAATTGAAGAACAAAGATGCAGAAAATAAAAGAGAAAGAAATCTCAAACAGATCTTGAAGATGTTCTTTGAAATCTTCTCTTCAATCTTCTACTTCTACTTGGATCTTGATCTTTGATTCAATTAAATCATCAATATCTCTAGCCTTCAAGCCTTTCCCATGACTTTAGGGCTTAGCCAACCCTCTTAAATCTCTATTTTTGCTCTATGACAGCTCCCCTTAAAATATTGTTTGATCTGATTTATATTTCTAAAATTTAACCTCACACCACTAGAGCCACCACTGGGGTTCCAGTGGTGTCTACGACACCAAGGGCCCACAAGTGAAATCTCAGTAGTGGCTCCACCCGTGTGAGGCTACTGGATATTTTTTTCTAATTTACTCTTATCATAGGGTGGAATCCTATGTCGGATTTCAGTGGTATCTGTCCATACGGGTGAAATCTCAGTGGTGGCTCTACCTGTGTCTGCCCATCTTCTTCCAAAAGTTAGCATTTTGCCTTAGATCTTTCACCATTCTGAGTCACATTTGGTTCATAGCATCATTTGGCACCGAATTAACTAAAAGAACTCTAGAAAAAAACTAAACAAACAAATCAAACTCAATTTAAGGATAAAATATTATTAAAAACAAGGGGTAAAGTGTAGTCAATTAAGTGCTTATCACTTCTACGCTCACTATTTCATATAATATCTTTAAACATGTAAATAGTGATCAAGTATTCACAAGCATTAAATCCTAAAATAAAATATTAATTCTAATAATCAAAACACTCAATCAATCAATCATAGAACACTATAAAATAATTAAGAGATTACATCTAAATTCTAAAAAAATAAATCTAGCTACTCATAGTTAAAAAGGAACAAACAATTAAATTAACAATAAACATAATAACAACTTATAATTAAATTTAAGAATAGAGTTTAAAAAGATCTTGTTTTGGAATATAATATTTGATGAACTCAAGCTTCCAAAAACTCATATTCTTGATCAAAATAACAATAAAAGAAATCTACTCTAAAAAAGCATATGAAAATCTCTCTACATTTATTATTATTATTTTTTTGCTACTTGAATTATGATTTTGGAGAAGAAAGATAATGCCTATTTATAGGTAAATTCCATCTTCATTTTCAACCATATTGCATCATTGATTGCATCATTAATTTCATGACATCATCGCCTGCATAATTAATTTCATGATATCATCGCCTACATTATTTATAAAATGACATCATTATTTGCATCATTTATAAAATGACATCATCACTTGAGTCATGACATTATTATATCATTGTGACATTATTTTGATCTACAAAAATTAAAATAAAAATACTAAAAATATATTATAATTTATTTATAAATTGTAGAACTATTTATTTCTAAAAATAAGTAATAATATTATTGCATTCTCAAAAACTGAGCTAAAATCTGAGTTTAAACAAATAAAATAACTTTAAAAATGTAGAGTTATCACATTGCTATGTTGAATCGATCCAAGTGATAACCACTTATATTGCCTTCATGTTATGTTATATTATTATGTACTCACTGAGCTTGTCTCATTCCATAGTTATTCAGAATTTTTCAGGTTAGGGTGATACATTAGCAAGGTAAATTCCGAACTATGCTTCTTCGCTTGAGACTTGCTCTGCTAAAATGTTATGTTTTGTGTTTGCTTGTGTCATCCTGTAGATCATCGATCTAGAGCACCATGGCATTCGAAGGTTTAATATTAAAATGTATTGGGCTTGAAAGTATTGTAAACAAATGATAGTAGTTATTATATATACATATTTATAATAATGATGTATCGATAGTATTTATTAATACTTAAGAATGATATGCTAATCAATGACTATGAAATGGTATTAAAGTGCATTGACAGCAAATGAATGGTTAAAGTAACAATGGAAATGGTAAAGAGTAAATGGGGTTTCGATCTTGTGATAAGTTATAAAATGAAATATTCTAAGTGATAATAAATTCAATGGGGTTCTACAGGTTTAGGTGATTTTATATCTCCCTAAACTCTAGAACCATCACAACCTAGAATTTAAGTCATGACAATATCCCTTTTTCTTTTGTTGATGACAAAAAGGGGGAGAAATTTGATGTTTGCTATGCAGTTTGGCTAATGAATATTTATGAATGATTGCTAGGTATTGTATTTTTCTAAATATTAGTTTGGTGATATGGAAATGATAAGTTCAATCTTTTAGTTTGCTATTTGTTTGTTAATACTTATCTGAACTTGGTATTTATCTTGAGCCTAACATTTGTTGTTGCAGTATTAAGTCTACTAGATAAAATTAGCTATATATCATGCTCAAGGGGATTATATTATTTGTCTGTGGTAAATTCAGAATTTTAGATAAGTAATGTAGTCTAGAAAAAAAATTTAGATTAGATAAGCAATGTAGTCTAGAAAAAATTTTTAGATATCCTCTACTCTTAATGTTATATTTTTATGGATAAGCCATATGCTCAGGGGAGCTAAATTCTTAGACTGCTAGAATTAATTATAGTCATCTAAAATTTTTATCTAAGTTAATATACAAAGGAAGTTCACTTTTAATATGATAAAATTCTCTTCATCTACCTAATACTTTTACACATGAATATATTAGATCTCCAACATGCCCCACCAATAGTAGAAACAAGTGTTTTGTTATCATCAAAAAGGGGGAGAATGTTAGCCCAAATGGGTTACTAATATGATTTTGATGATAACAAAAGAATTAGAAGATTAGTTGGTTGTGTGTTGTGCTTTTATATTTCTAATCTATTTTGCAGGTTAAGAAGATTACCTAACTTGAAGTTTGACATGCTAAGATCAAGATGATATTAGTTATCCAATTCTTTGAGCATTTGGAATAAGGTATAAAGTTCATAAAGATCAATCAAAAGACTATACCAAGGAATTAATGCTAATATAGTGAAGATGAAAAACTTTAGTGAGAGTCCTTAGTTTCTATATTAAATAGTTTAGACGGCTTGCCCAAGATGAAAATTTACTTTTAAATTAATTTTTCAGAATTAATTAAAATGCTTTTAAAATTGAAGAAACAAACTTTTGAGAATTTCTAAGTTAAAAGGAAAAATTAAATGACTTAGAAATATTAAATGATTAGGTGTGAATGATTAATTTTCATCTTCAAACCTGATGATAATAAATAGTTGTATTCCTTCTGAAATAATAATTCATAAGGCTAACCTTTTGAAATATTGCATCTTTCTATACACATTTTTTGTTTTATCTTCTACGGTTTAATTGTTGCAGAAATATGATGCATCTTTCTACAAGGTCAAGCCTTAACTATGTTCAATTATTGCTTACTTTATTTTTGCTTGCTACTTGCTAGATTGTAGCTATTGGCCCATTGTTACTTTGCTAGTGTTTCCCTGATATTGCCTAATGCCTAGTTGTACCAGTATTTGTTTCTTTAGTTGAGTCATGAGTGGGTGCTTGTGAGTTATAAGTTGTTCATTAAGGTGTGACTGATTTGCTGCTATGTCTTGTGACTGTGAGGCTACGAGGCTACCAACCTGCCACTACCAATTTGCCAACGAAAAAGTGTAGTCTACCTTTTCTTTCTTCTTATCTAGTTTGATGCTGCAACTGCAAAAGTTCAAATTTGAGTTATTCTTGAACAATATTCCTAATTTATTAATGTTGTTGTTGGATTTTTAAGAACTTTATATTGATGTTGTTGTATATTTAAAAGTTGGAACATTATGCTCTTAGTTTTATTTTGTACTAATAAGTGAGAACTATAATTTGAAGTATTTTTTATTCTGACTTGTAATGTCAAACTTGTAAGGTTTTAATCATTTGTATTAGGTTTTGTGTAAGAAGTTAATACATTCCAGAGGTAGTTCTAATTATTTTATCACTATTTGTTGCCTTTTATGTTTCTAAATAACTGAACATTTGGAATTTCCGAATTAAATTATCTTGAATTATTAAGCCTAAATCCCAAAACCATACCGTACTGAATTAAAGAAATATTTGGTATTGATATTTTATCTAAACAAATCAAGAACGGCTCTCAGTAATCACATCTCCAAAATTTTTGTTCGATACGAGAATTTTCAAATATCTAACTTTATCCGAACCGTACTCACCTCTAGTCGTAGGCTTGAACTTTGCACCAATTTTGATTATTATTTTTTAATTAACTTTTTTAATTTTTTATTATATTTAAATATTACTTTTTATAATTTGGAATATTAATGTATACTCAACTTTTAAAAGAGTTACCTGATATGTAACGAAAAATTTTATAAATAATTCTTAGTTGTTATTTTATATATATATATATATATATATATATATATATATAACAAAAAAAAAAAGAATTTTTATAAACATATTTTTGTGCTCAAATAATTAAAAAAAATTGACAAAAAGAAAACTCCAAAGCTCTCAAGTCCTAAAACTTTCAATAGCATTTAACTCTCCAAATAATTAATTAAATATTTTTCTTTGTGGAATCTTATATGTGGTAATATTGTTTGTTAACAGGGGAAGCTAATACTTTCTTTTATTCAGTCTCTCGTCCTATGATTTTTTTTTGTTTTTTTGCGGTATAAATGTTTAATCTATTGATTCTTCTGGAATGTACAAATAAGAGATTTTGGCAGATTGACCATTAATTATCAATCAGCCGGTCTTGTTAAGCATGCCTTTCTCGAACTTTCAGTGCTAATGTTGATTCCACATCACTTGTCTCTTTCATTTTCTTTCTTTATTTAATTATTTTTATTTTTTCTGGAGGTGAATTTAGTCACGGATTATTTTTGACATTGGCGTATTTTTCGCTAACTGAAAATGAGCTAGAGCCAATTAGCAGTCAGATTAGGACAAAAAAAAATCCTTATTATTTTTTTATTCTCCACCCCGATAAAAGTAAGAAAAATGAAATCCACTGAATTTGATATATTTTTATTTTTATTTTGTGTAATTGTGATTCAAATTTACAATTCACAATTCTAAAAGAAGAATTCTAACATTATTGACTTAAATTAATTTGATATATAACTTATGTCAACAAAAGATGCACCAAATTTAGTTAATTGTCAACAAAAGAGTCATCAAATTTTGAAATAGAATAGCATACCAAAAAAGGAAATGGAAGCCAACCAATTAACAACTAATTGGTTTGAATTTTTTGTTTCTTGGATGGCTATAAATAGCCATGAAGACAAGGCCTAAATCCATCCTATTTTGAGAGAAAATATTTAGAGAGTTAGAGTGATTAATTTCCTATTACAAAGAGAGAATTAAAATTGTTTCTTCTTTATAAATAGAGAGATTGTAATTCCTATTATTTTCATAGTAAAATTCTTCTATCCTTACCCGTGGTTTTTACCCTAATTTGTTTAGGAGTTTTCCACGTAAAATCTGTGTGTCTAAATAATCTTCTCAATTTATTAGCTGCGGTTTTGCTCTAATCCGGTGTCAATTTCGCAACAAGTGGTATCAAAGCTATTGGTTTTAATTTTTCTTGAAAAATAAGAGTATGCTCTGTGGTTGCAGTTTTAACTGATCTTCCATATTAGAAAAATTTTTCTTGAAAAATTATTATTGCGAATAGTACTCTGAGGTACTATATAATTTGGCACTATTCACAGGTACGTTGGAAATAAGTGTGGTAGTGTGAAAATACATGTCTAGGAAAAGTTCTGGCTAAGGAAAGACTTGGTATTTAAGTGTGTCCATTGTGACCCACCTCTCTTTCCTGGGAACTTACTTGGTGTATTGTTCACGGACTACAGTCACTATTCCAGTATATAATTACTATTTACGTGAAATAGTGGGAGCTAGATTTGCTCAAAAGTTCATGATAGAAGCAATGGCGGCAAAATTTGAGATTGAAAAATTTAACGGGAGAAATTTCTCACTGTGAAAATTGAAGATGAAGGCTATCTTGAGAAAAGATAATTGCCTGACGGCTATTAGCAATAGGCCAGCGGAGATCACAGATGACAACAAATGGAATGAGATGGATGGAAATGCTGTTGCAAATCTTCATCTGGCAGTTGCAGATGAGATATTGTCTAGCATAGAGGAGAAGAAAACAGCAAAAGAGATTTGGGATCATCTCAAAAAATTATACGAGGCCAAGTCATTTCACAACAAGATTTTCCTTAAGAGGAAATTATACACTCTACGGATGTCAGAATCTACTTCAGTGACAGAGCACATTAACACCTTGAATACTCTGTTTTCTCAACTCACATCACTGAGTTATAAAATAGAGTCACAAGAGCGTGCTGAACTTCTATTTTAAAGTCTACCAAATTCATATGATCAACTCATCATCAATCTGACAAACAATACAGACAATCTAGTCTTCGATAATATTGCAGCTGCTATTCTGGAAGAAGAAAATCGGCGCAAAAATAAGCAAGACAGATTGGCCAATTCGCAGCAAGCGGAGGCGCTAACGGTGATGAGAGGGAGATCAATGGAACGTGGCTCAAGTGGGAGCCAAAATCATGGTAGGTCCAAATCAAGAAGTAAGAAGAACATGAAGTGCTACCATTGTGGCAAGAAGGGTCACCTGAAGAAGGATTGCTGGAGTTTAAATAAAAATTCTAGTCCTCATGGAAATATAGCATCTACCTCAAATGAAGGTGAAGCTTTGTGTTGTGAAGCAGCGATGACTTCAGAAGGCAGAAAAAGATTTGCTGATGTATGGCTCATTGACTCTGGAGCATCATTTCATATGACCTCTCAGAGAGAGTGGTTCCATTATTATGAATCTATCTCAGGAGGATCTGTGTACACAGTAAATAATCATGCCTTGAAGATTGTCGGTATTGGAACCATCAAGTTGAAGATGTATGATGGTACAATTCGCACTATTCAAAACGTGCGACATGTAGAGGGCTCACAAAAGAATTTGTTGTCTGAAGGACAACTAGATGATCTTGGGTGTAGGATCGAAACTCAGAATGGGATTAAGAAAATAATCCGTGGTGCGCTTGTACTTATGAAAGGACAGAAAATGGCTACAAATTTGTATATACTGATGGGAGAGACTCTACAAGAAGGAGAAGCATCTGTTGCTTCAAGCAATTCAACTGAAAGATCTACAACAATATGGCATCAGAAACTTGGGCATATGTCTGAGCAGGGAATGAAAATTCTTGTAGAATAGAATCTACTTCCGGGACTCACTAAGGTGTCCTTACCTTTTTGTGAGTATTGTGTGACAAGTAAGCAGCATAGGTTAAAATTTAACACATCAAATTCTAGAAGCAAGAAAGTTTTAGAATTAGTTCACTCTGATGTATGGCAAGCACCAGTTACATCCCTGGGAGGAGCGAAGTACTTTGTGTCCTTCATAGATGATTATTCCAGGAGATGTTGGGTATTTCCTATCAAGGGGAAGGGAGATGTGTTTTCAGTTTTCAAAGCGTTCAAAGCGCGGATAGAACTTGAATATGGGAAAAAGATCAAGTGTTTGAGGACAGATAATGGAGGAGAATATACCAGCAATGAGTTTGCTCAGTTTTGTAATCAAGAAGGCATTAAGAGACAGTTTACTATGGCATACACTCCTCAACAAAATGGAGTGGCAGAGAGGATGAACAGAACCCTGTTAGAAAGAACAAGGGCCATGTTGGGAGCTGCTGGTCTAGAAAAAATATTTTGGGCAGAAGCAGTCAACACTGCCTGTTATGTGATCAATCGATCACCATCAACTGCAATTGAGTTGAAAACACCGATGGAGATGTGGACAGGAAAGCCTGTTGATTATTCAAACCTCCATGTATTTGGAAGTCCTGTGTACGTGATGTACAACACTCAAGAAACTACAAAGTTAGATCCAAAATCTAGAAAATGCATATTTCTGGGTTATGCTGATGGAGTAAAGGGGTATCGCCTATGGGATCCCACTATCCATAAGGTCGTCATCAGCAGGGATGTGATATTTGCAGAAGGGAAGCTGCAAGAGAAAGGTGATAGTAGCAGTTCAAATGAAGGTCCAGAAACTACAATGGTACAGGTGGAAAAAGAGTCTGATTCAAAGAATTCTTCTGAAGTAATACCAGAAATTGAGGAACAAGAACCAGTTGAGTTTGAAACTACAGAAGTTCGACGGTCAACTCGTGAAAGAAAAACACCAGCTTGGCAGTCTGATTATTTTATGGAGAGTAATGTTGCGTACTGTCTTCTAACAGAGGAAGGGGAGCCATGAACTCTCCAAGAAGCAATGAATAGTTCAGATGCATCTCAGTGGATGGTAGCAATGCAAGAGGAAATGGAAGCTCTTCATAAGAACAAGACTTGGGAGCTTGTTCAGTTACCACAAGGAAGAAGGCCTATTGGCAATAAATGGGTCTTCAAGATCAAACGAAATAGTGATGATCAAGTGGAGCGGTATCGTGCAAGATTGGTTGTAAAAAGGTATGCTCAGAAAGAAAGGATTGATTTTAATGAGATATTTTCCCCTGTGGTTCGACTTAATACAGTCCGAGTAGTTCTGGCAATGTGTGCTACTCTTGACCTACACCTAGAGTAGTTAGATGTGAAAACTGCTTTTCTTCATGGAGATCTTGAAGAAGAAATTTATATGCTCCAACCAGAAGGATTTGAAGAACATGGAAAGGAGAACTTGGTTTGTAGGTTGAACAAATCTCTATACGGTCTCAAACAGGCGCCGAGGTGTTGGTATAAGAGATTTGATTCCTTCATCATGAGCCTTGGATACAGCAGATTAAATGCAGACCCTTGTGCCTATTTCAAGAGGTTTGGAGATAATGATTTCATCATTCTACTGTTGTATGTTGATGACATGTTGGTAGCAGGCCCCAACAAAGATCATATTAGAGAACTAAAGGCTCAGTTGGCTAGGGAGTTTGAAATGAAGGACTTGGGACCGGCAAACAAGATTCTAGGGATGGAAATTCACCGAGACAGAAATAATAGAAAGATTTGGCTTTCTCAAAAGAATTATTTGAAGAAAATCTTGTGACGCTTTAACATGCAAGATTGTAAGTCAATTTCTACCCCACTTCCTGTTAATTTCAAGTTATCCTCCAAGATGAGTCCTAGCAGTGAAGTAGAGAGGATGGAGATGTCTCGAGTACCGTATGCATCAGCAGTGGGAAGTTTAATATTTGCTATGATTTGTACAAGACCAGACATTGCACATGCAGTGGGAGTGGTTAGTAGATACATGGCGAATCCTGGTAGAGAGCATTAGAATGCTGTGAAAAGGGTCTTGAGATACATTAAGGGGACCTCAGATGCTGCATTATGTTATGGAGGATTAGATTTTACTGTCAGATGGTATGTTGACTCAGATTATGCAGGTGATTTGGATAAAAGTAAATCCACTACAGGTTATGTGTTTATTCTTGCTGGAGGAGCAGTAAGCTGGGTTTCAAAACTGCAGTCAGTTGTGGCTACATCAACAACAGAAGCAGAGTATATAGCAGCTACACAAGCCAGTAAAGAAGCAATCTGGTTGAAAATGATAATGGAAGAACTCGGGCACAAACAGGAAAATACTTCTTTGTTTTGTGACAGTCAGAGTGCCTTGCATCTTGCAAAGAATCCAGCTTTTCATTCAAAGACAAAGCACATTCGAGTTCAATACCATTTCGTTCGTGAGAAAGTAGAAGAAGAAACAATGGATATGCAGAAAATTCATACAAAAGAGAACCTGGCAGATTTTATGACAAAGGCAGTCAATACTGACAAGTTTATTTGGTGTCGATCCTCCAGTGGCCTAGTAGAGACGTAAGCAACATGGAAATGGCAAGATAGAGAGAACGGTGTGAAGATTGATTGATCCTTAATCAAATCTTCAAGTGGGAGATTGTCAACAAAAGATGCACCAAATTTAGTTAATTGTCAACAAAAGAGGCACCAAATTTTGAAATAGAATAGCATACCAAAAAAGGAAATGGAAGCCAACCAATTAACAACTAATTAGTTTGAATTTTTTGTTTCTTGGATGGCTATAAATAGCCATGAAGACAAGGCCTAAATCCATCCTATTTTGAGAGAAAATATTTAGAGAGTTAGAGTGATTAATTTCCTATTACAAAGAGAGAATTAAAATTGTTTCTCCTTTATAAATAGAGAGATTGTAATTCCTATTATTTTCATAGTAAAATTCTTCTATCCTTGCCCGTGGTTTTTACCCTAATTTGTTTAGGGGTTTTCCACGTAAAATCTGTGTGTCTAAATAATCTTCTCAATTTATTAGCTGCGGTTTTGCTCTAATTTGGTGTTAATTTCGCAACAACTTAGTGCTATTTAATAATACTATTCAATATTTAAAATTAAAATTTTTAATATTTAATCATCTTTTATGAGTTTATTTGATAACTATATCTTAAAGTTAAGTTAAAATTTTTAATTTAAAATTTATACTGAATATAATAAATGATTAAGTTTTTAAAATTTTTTTGCATTTAAAAATTATATTGTTTATTTTATTCAGCACTTAAATTTTAATACTTAATTTTTAATTTTGTCAGATATCATCTTAATTAAAGAAGATAGATTTGAGTTATATAATATTTAAATCCTATAAAAAATAGCTATTTTTTACATTTAAATTTAAATGAAAAGCTACACAATAAAATATTAAAATGCCTATTATTAAAAGGAGATATTTATAGCATGAAATGCATATGCATGATAGGAAACCATACAAAACCATTCAATTTCAAAAAAATTTAAACTTATTCACAAATACTTAGTTATATGCAGTGTATATACAAGATCCAACAAAAAAAAAAAATTATTTTTTGTCTGAAGAAAAGAAATGCTAATATAAGTGAGTTTAAAATCCAAAACAATACAAATGATCATCTCATCATAAACAGGGCCAATCCAGAGGTGTAAAATTTTAATGGATCAAAAAGTGGGTTGTCAATTTGGGCTTCAAGTCCTTGACAACTATTCATAAGCTGATTAAATTACCAACATGCCCCTAGAGACTCTCTGTTTAAGATTCTTCTTTCCTCTTCCCTAACAACACTGCTATTGTACATGGCTGGGAAGGAAACTAGAATGCTGTGGAGAGGAAGAGCCATACATCTAGACTGATCAGTCTGGTCTAGCACCGTTGAAACTTTAAGCATGCTTGTAGATTAAACAAACCATATTAGGGCCAAAAAATCCCAAGAGTGGTTGTCTGTGTCCAGGCCGACCAAATCCAGAACACCACAAAACTCCTATCCACCTGAAAGAAGCTCTGAATAGGATAAGTCATTGGAAATCGAAGAGCCCCACTCTCGGTGTTAGCATCCTCTTCTCTCTTCCTCCATCCATCAACCCTGCATCAGAACTCAGATCGTTAATAGATGTAGAAGAGTCGAACATAGACAGACAGAGAATAAGCAAGCACAACACCTGAGACATAGATTAAAGCACAAAATACAAAAACTACTAAAAATCCGTACCCAATGAGAAGGAAGCTTTTACTATAAAAGCCCAAGCCAATTTATTGCGAAAATTAATATTAAATTTAATATTAAAATGGAGACCGGGATTCCCTATAGGTGGCCAGAGCCACTTGGAAGACCCCTCACTGGGAGGCCTATTAGAAAAGGCAGTGACTAGAGGAGAGGAAAACCGAGTGAGAGAAAAGTCTCGCCATACCCTACAAGATCCAACAAATTATATGTGGGTATAAATATGTTATTAATATCTTTATGTTAGATTAAAATAATGAATACATTCATAAGAAAATTTTAAAATATTAATAAAATATTGATTTGGTATATAAAATGATTTGGTTTGTAAAATCATAATTATACGAGGACTAGGCAAGAAGGTCTTTTTCAGTAGTGTAATATATTTTAGTTTTTGCACGACGTGTTTGATATTTTTCTTGGTTTGGAAAAAA
The DNA here is from genome assembly GCA_947687605.1 of Reutealis trisperma. NCBI lineage: Eukaryota > Viridiplantae > Streptophyta > Magnoliopsida > Malpighiales > Euphorbiaceae > Reutealis > Reutealis trisperma. The sequence continues at coordinate 68,902 of CANTUT010001579.1, forward strand.
CACAATTTTGCCAAGTGTAACAATAGTAGACCTTTCATCACAACGTGTGGTGATAACCAATGCCTTATCACCAAATCTGCTAGGAAATCTAACAGGTCACATCATTTTGTGTCTGTCAATAGAAAATCTTAATAGAAATCCAACGCAGAACTAAGTAGTGAGAAATTATATATAAATAGGAAGGGTCACAACATATTAGGTGATTAAGTCCAAATAATAGGAATTGTTGTTAGGGTGTTAGTGACTGATATGGCTGGCACGGCTACTGACTTAGTGTGCTTGCCACGTCCATTCTCTTCCCCGATAGCACACAAATTTTACAGATTTCCCGTACAAAGAGCGCTACAAATCCATGGCAGCCCCTTGGCTTTGCGGATCCATTGCTCGGTGGCCACAGAAAGCTCCAGTTTAACGGCGGACAGACGGTCGGCTAATTTTCAGCCAAATATGTGGAGTTCTGATTATTTGCAGTCATTGAAAAATGATCGTGTGGTAATTAATTTTCTGTTATCTTTAATTACTTCTTTTTATAAGTTAAATCTTAAGAAGTTTTAAATTATATATAAAAGAAATTTCATTTTTGTGAACAAATCGACCCAACTCGACATTTATAAATTAACTTGAACTTGACATGAAGTCAATATTGAAAATCGGATCAGGAACAACTAACTCAATGTAGTTCTGATTTTATTTTTTGTATTTTTAGCTTAAAAACCACTTTAAAAATTTTTATTTTTGGCATCTTTTGACTAGTTTTTGTCTTATTCAAATTGATTAGATTTTGTCTTAATCAAATTGATTCTAGATACTAATGTGATTTTGATTTAGTGGCATAAAATTAAATTAAATTTTCAATTGAAGTTAAATAAAAATTAATATTATAATCTATTAATAAAATTAGATTATTTTAAAAATCGATATCAAAAATTAAATTTTATTGTTATGAAATTCCCTTATCTTAATACAAAAATAAAAAATTAATTGAACTAGTCATATAGGTAAAATGATAATAAAAAATCAGTTTAATATATGAATGATCTAATTATTTAAAGACATTGTCTGATTTTTTTTTTTTTTTTGGGTAAACAAAATATCTAATAAGATTTCTATAATTTAATATGACCTAATATGCAGTTGGCTCAAAATAATGAGATATACGATTCACTCAAATTGATATGACTTGACCGACTCTATTAAATTGTCACCTCTAATTATAATTTTACATTCTCCAATTAGTATTAAATTTCTTAATTCAATGATTGCTCAAAAATTAGTACAGACAATCAAGAAATCATTATTTGCTCTTCACTGTTAAATTTAACAATGATATAATTGAAATATATTTTTAATTGATAATTGATATTTTTAAGTCTTCTACTTTTGTTTTAGGATTGGAGCTGTTAGATGGGTCTTCATTGCAGCTATAACTTAACGAAACCATGATTATTATTAACCCTTAAATAGATTATATATATATATATATATATATATATATATATATAGACGACCTCTTCAGGGAGTTTTTTTTTGTTTTTAGCAGGGAAGAAGGAAGCAAATCTGAATATATTATTTAGACTATATATATATTTATCATTAAGTTATCTCTTGATGTGCTAGGGAAATTAATAATATCATTATAATTTTTTAAATTGAAAATTAAAATGAGACATAAATGTTTAATTGAAATTTTTATTAATAATTCAATGAAAAAGAAAGAAAAAAAAAAACAAAATTTAACATGTGTGAGGGACCATCTTAATTGTAAAGGAATATATTATAATTTTACACCTATAATTTTTTTTTTTTGGCATTTGAGGCCCCCCCGATGGCGCCTTCCATTCGTCCTTGAACCTAACTCCCATCTCTCATATTTTTTCCACACTTTTTCAATTTTTGTTCGTTAATTAAAAAAAAAAAAGCCTTCATTTTTGTACCTTGATAAAATTGAGTTTTGCATTAACAAAGAAAAAAATATATATATACAAAGCTCGAAAAAAGGATTTCCGAAATTTGTAACCTAGCACTTACCTCGCTTATTTAGAAAGAAAGAAAAAGTTTAAATTGGTCCCTAAAATTGGAATTATTATATATAAATCTCAAATTTTCGTTAAAAAAAAAAAAAAAAAACACCAAAATGCATGGGGTTTAACTTGCCAAAAGATAATTTAATTTCAACAGGAACGTGGCTAAAATTTTTGTTCAAATAGAATATTCCATTAGTTAGAAATTTTTTTTAATAAACTTTTTTTTTCACTATTGAATAACCTCTTAATTTTAGGGATTAGTTTAAACTTTGCCAATAACAAAAAAGAAAAAGGACACATAAAAAAGAAAAGAGGCAAGTTTTCCTACAGCAGGTCTATACACTATTTCAATAAGCTAACAACAAAGTCATACTGATTTCCAAGAAAACTATCTCAGAATCGTAAATTATAACATGATTTTTGGGATTATGTAGCATTATGGTTTCAGAATATATATTAAATATTATATATGTAGTAAACAAATCAAAAAGGTTGGTTGGTGTGATTGGTTAACTCATTGGTCTTATAACTTTCAAGTTTGGGTTCAAATTCTAGGCTTAAATACTCAGTGTCCTTTTTTCTTTAATATTTTTAGTTATTCCTTTTTTCTTTTTTCCTTTTCTTTATTATTATTGTTTTTTTCCCATTTTTAGTTGTTCTATTTTTTTTACTTTTTTTTATTTATTTGTAATATTTGCAATTAAAATTATATTTATTTTATTTTATTTCTTTTAAAAAAAATTATATTAATGGTTGAGTCTTTTCATTTGTTTAGTTATTCTAATTAAATTTATATTAATTTCTATAAGAAAAATTATATTAATGGTTGAATTTTTTATTTAATTCTTATAATGATAATTAATTTTAATATCATTAATTTTTCAATTTAATTTTTATTTATAAATTTTAACATTTTTATGGATAATTTTTTAAATGGTTTTTAAGAATAATTTCACATTTTTATAAATATATCGTATTTATCTTTTTTTATGATAATATTATTTTCTTTAGTTTATAATTTATGTTTTTATATCTATAAATATTAAATTAAATTATTAGCAGTATAGTGTAAATTCATTGAAAATTTACCATCAAATATAATTTATTTAATAATCATGTTCACCACTTACAACCAACAGGTCCATTAAGTATTACTTATAAATTCATTAAATATATGGTGTAGGTTCATCATTTGTACACTGTCAATTCATCACTTATATCATTATTATGGTTCACTACCATAAAGATTTATATATAATAAGCTGCAAATTCATTAAACAGAGGCTGTCAATTTATCAGTAGTAGAGTGCTGATTCATTAAAAATTAATCGTTAAATATAATTTGTATGATAATCATGTTCATCCCTTACAAGAAATACGTTTATTAGGTATTACTTATAGGTTCATTATATATATAGTATAGATTCATCATTTGTAAACAATCTATTAATTATATTGGTAAGAAAATAAAATATATTTTTTACAAGTGAAGAACTTATGCTCTATATCTTATGAATCTATTTTTTATAATTGATGGACTTATTCTTTATGATTTATAAACTTTGATATATTAGTTTTTAATTATAAAAAATTTTAGATATTATTTTAAAAATATAAATATTATAAAAAGATTTTAATATCATAAAAATAAAAATATTATTTTTATAATTAATTTAAATAATTAATAATATATATTATTAATTTTATTTAAATTTATAGAAAATGAATTTTATTTGATACATTAAATAATTTACCTAAATAAATATGAAATTCAACATAAATAATTCTATTAGTTTTATCAAATTCAACATAAATAAAGAATCAAAATGATGATTTCATAGAAATAAATAAATAAATATTTATAAAAAAATTGAATCATTAATGTATTTTTTTATAGAAATTAATATAAATTTAATTAGAACAATTAAACAAATAAAAAAATTTAACTATTAATGTAATTTTAATTGTAAATATTACAAAAAGAAAAAGAAAAAAAAGTATAACAAAAAAGAGAAAAAACTAGAGAATAACAAAGAAAAGAAAAGAAAAAAAAAGCAAAAAGAAAAACAAAGAAAACTCCTGCTAAGATTTAAACTTTTTACCTCAAGAGGGTAGAATAAATGTGTTAATTAACTGCACAAACTAATATTTTTATTTATTTTATTATATATATAATAATTTATATTTTAGATTTAAATTTATTATACAAAATGAATTTAAATCCATGATATAAAGACTCCCTGAGAATAATTTGCTTTTAGTTAGCGGCATACTACCTGTCCAAATTTCAAAATCCAACTTTATTGCAAACAGACAAAGGAGTCGGTCGAGTTAAATTTATGTTAGAATTAAATTTTTTTTAGTTCAGAGTATTAAATAGATGGAGTGGAATCAAATCCAATGCAAATATGATTTCTAAATCCGCCCTATTTAAGAGGCAGATTTGAAGGACAAAGGTTCCCCCTTTATACCTGAATATGAACTAATTAAATCTGAGTCTCTGCAAATAAGCCTTAAGGCCACAGGCCTGATGATGGCTCATCAACCTTTCGTATATGAAATAAAATATAATATGATCTCTGTGATGGATAACGGAGAATAGACTGTAATTTTTGCCTATACGTTAATAATATAAAGTGTATGTAAATATAAAAATTAGTGTATCTCTTTAAAATTACTATGATATATATATATATATATATATATATATATATATATATATATATATATATATATATATATATATATATAATTCTTTTCTACCCTAGTTTTGAGCATGGAAAAAAACATATATTGCCTGTGACGTCCGAACTCAAATCTGTTACTAATTGCTTTACTTTTACCACTATAGTATTATTCTATTTAAGTTAACAATATTATTTTGTTGAAAAAAAAAAATTGTACTGGCCTATGAATTTTATTATTTTCAGGAAAAAAAAGCATACCAAACAAATCCAGATAAAAGGCTTTCCAACAAATTTTTAAAATATAAAATTTTAGTATAAAAAATAAAAAAACAAGAAATAAAAATTATATTAAACAACTATATTGTAAATTGGGTTATAAGGATGAGTATTGGGCCAAGTACCTATTTACAATTTTTTAAAGGACACTTTTTTCTTTATTCTTTGAAAATACACATTTTATTTGTTAAATTTAATTTCTAAATATGGTTTTATTAGATATTATATTATAATGTATGAATATAATATTTTTAAAATAAATTTATGCATTAAGTAAAAATTTGATAATAAATATATATATAATATAAATTATTCTTTTAAAAACTCATAATAAAAAGTACAAATGATGAGAAATTTAACAATATTTAATTATAATTGTATTAGACAAAACAACAAACAACTAAGGGGGCATTATGGTAAAACACAAAATGAAGCAAGATAAGTTTGTAACGTTCACATTATTTTCTCTTTGTAGGTGGAGACATACAAAGATAAGGCAACTAAACTGAAGGAAGAAGTGAGAAGTATGATTATTGATGAAAAAGCTGAGCTGCTAACTGTTCTTAACGTTATTGATAATGTCCAAAGGTTAGGACTGGGGTACCAGTTCGAGTCTGAGATAAGAAAAGCCCTTGATAGATTTGTGTCTTTGGGAGTATTAGATAATGAATCAAACAACAGCCTTCATGCTATTGCTCTTGGCTTTAGGCTCCTTAGAGAACATGGCTATGAGGTCTCTCCAGGTTGTTGGGATCGCGAACACCACCGAAAACTCCACATTAGTATGATATTGTCTGCTTTGGGTCAAGCCCGCACGGATTTGTTTTTGGACTCCTCCCAAAAAGCCTCATCCTAATGGAGTTGGGTGGACACTTATATTCAAGGTCATTCTTCCTTATTTTTCCGATGTGAGACTTGGGTTGATATCCCAACAATCCTCCCCTCAAACCAAGGACCACACAGCTGCTAATGGCCCTCCCCTCCAGCGATAATCCATTATATTCGTCTTGTACCGCCTTTTATCAAGCAACGGGACACGCCACCTGACCACCACTATATATCAGGAAGACTTTAGACACAAGTCACCGAACACAGATCTCCAATCGCGAGGTTACACCGAGAGGCTTCCCACACACAACGTAGTTCACCACCCGCTCCAGTTCCGAACCTGGGCTCTGATACCACTTGTTGGGACCGCGAACACCACCGAAAACTCCACATTAGTATGATATTGTCCACTTTAGATCAAGCCCGCACGGATTTGTTTTTGGGCTCCTCCCAAAAGGCCTCATCCTAATGGAGTTGGATGTACACTTATATTCAAGGTCATTCTTTCTTATTTTTCCGATGTGAGATTTGGGTTGATATCCCAATACAGGTATCCATTTCTTTTGGCTATGTACAAGAATTTTAGCAAATTCTCGTGTTTGGAATCCAACTGAATTTGTAAAATTCAATTATTTCTATGTGAAAGAGAAATTATTTTTAAGTAAATATAAATCATGCCTCTCTAAATTTTCAGAAAATTCAATTTAATTACACTGATTTATAATTAAATTGGTCAGACTTTTGTATTTCATACTAATTTTTTTAAAATTTTAATATTATTAGTTATTTTTAAATAAATAAAATTAATTGAAAATAAAAGTAAATTGAATTTATTATGGATTTATACTTTATTATTTGAAACAATTTTTATTTTTATAAAAATGCACCTTGATTTTATGGATAAAATTGAATTGAATTCTGCTATACAAGTTTTCTAAACCCAATGCATGCTTAACGGTAAGCGTAGATATTATTTCACCAGCAATTGGGTAATTTATGTGCAAGTGCACACAAATTCAAGGACGAAAGTGGTAATTTCAAGGAATGACTTAAGGAGGATGTCAAGGCAATGCTGAGTCTACATAACGCCTCATTTCTTGCCATGGAAGGAGAAACTTTGTTGGATGAGGCAAATGTATTCGCGAGATTACATCTAAAGGGCCTCCTCAAAGAAAACATTGGCAAAGATCTTAAAGAACAAGTGAATCGCGAACTAGAGCTTCCTTTGCATCGTAGGCCGCAACGATTAGAGGCTTTGTGGGGTATTGAAACATACCGGAAAAAGGAAGATGCAAATCAAGTGCTGCTCGAGCTTGCTGTAATAGATTTCAATATTGTTCAATCAACATATCAAAGGGATCTTCAAGACATGTCAAGGTGAGATTGTGATTGCTTTTTTTTTTTTTTTTTTTCTTTTTTTAACTCAATTTCTTACGTTCGCTTGTGAAAGTTAAACAGAGACTTCTATAACCCTAATACTATGTTTGGTAATTCCTAATAAAATGTATTTTTAGTTAAAAAATAATATTAAAATGACATTATAATTTATTCCCCTATTATAAAGGTGACAATTTAACTTTGTTTAGCCTGCTCCTAATGAGGAAGATATTGTCCCCTTATTTGTTAAATGGGGCAGAGCAAATTTTAAATTTTGAACCCGAGTCAAATTCGGGTTAGAGCAAGTGATAATATAACCTAATCTGACTTCAACTTATATATATATATATATATATATATATATATATATATATATATATATATATATATATATATATATATATAAAAGAAAAATTAATATTAAATAATTATTTTCAAAGAAAAATAAAAGATGTTATACCCGCCAGTCACCACAACTTGGCCCGTTTCACTACTTGCTCTCATAGCAAGGCAGATGCAAAAATATGTTGGAAGGACAGGACAGATAATGAGAAACCCTTCCCTCCTGCCTCGTTACCATACCTACCCTGCAACTTATCAAAGTTTAAGAACAACTATTCAAAACATTGAATGGTTAAACATTGTAATTTTGTTTCTTCTTGTCATTTAGGTGGTGGAGAAGGATGGTACTTTCAAATAAGCTGAACTTCGCTAGAGATAGATTAATGGAGGACTTCATAAAAATTGTAATATTGATAACTTGGACAAGGAATTCCCCAAGCAAAGTAGAATGTTTGAGCCATCACCTTGCCTCCTCACATTTGCTCACCTCGAACCACACAAGGAAAAAAGGGTGAGATAGATTATCTCAATGAGTAAACAAAAGGGCACATACATTATCACATATTCCTTTAAAAAGGAAACACATAGCTTATACACTTAGTTCATGACTTATAATTCATGAATCAGGTTGTAATTTAGCAAGGGTTCAAATTGGCAAGTTTGCAGAAATCACACTTATCACTTATAAAGAGTGAAGGCTATTGCTCTATCACTCGAACACATTGAGGAGAGGTGGCCTTATACCAAATTCCAACTCCTATCACTTATAAGGCATGAAGCTGATTAGGTTCCAAGGCTAGAACCGTCCCTTCTAGCTGAGGTGGATACACTACCCCTATCCATTGGGTTAAGACCATGTGCACAGGTTCTGATGATTACCTACATCGGCACAAGGATTCTGCATAAAAGGTAAAAGGTACCATGGCTAGAGCTAATGATAATCACAATTAACAATATCATATAAGGCAACAATAACATGTATTTCAATAACAATAGTGGTTTAGCTTTTAAACAATTATACAATGATAGTGTAATTCCATAAAGAATACAAGTTAGGGTGTTAATCACAAGAAATTCTCATCGGATAAACAAAATAGTTTTGGACCAAATGTCCCTTGGCAACCCAAGCTTGTCAAAGAATTCATGTAATAATATTTAGAATAGAAAGAACTTGGATTTCAAAGATCACAAAGGCTCACATATCATGTTTTCACACATTTGTAACATAACAAAATGTTACTTGCACTTATAACATGAACGTAGTGTTTACTCACCTTGGGGTTCCTTTGCTCCTAGTACACGTAGTCCCTTTTGCACTTCTAAAGCTCCTCAAACTCTAACATAATATGTGATTTAATACTTAGTGTTTATTTACTCATGATGCTCCTATCCCATAACTACCCATGCACATATAGCATACACATTAGAGTTCACATATAGGTATACTCATCACTTGCACATAGCATATTGACTTTAAAAGTCTCGCATACTTAGGCCTTATAGGCTCTTATGACAGCACATTATAATCATATCAATACCTTTTTAGGGTCATCACAATATTATTACTTCAATATCAATTTACTTTAACAATTATCTTAGTTCACTTTACACTTCCATTCATGTCAACTTAATAATTAACCTCTCAAGCGTCATGCTTAACTCTTATGATCCCTTTCACTTCATTAACTCATAACCATATGTTCATCATCAAGTCATCATAACATCTAGTTTCAAATTCCCTAATCACATTTGCATTCTAATCACAATCTAAGGTTAAGATACCTTACGTATACCTTAAGTATACCAAAATGCATTTAAGCTTATCTAGGATCATACCTTCAACTAACATGCAATTTTATCATTTATTATACATGCATACATGTCAACAATCATCAAAACACATCACATAAAATTTATAACCATTGGGACAAAATTGTTTATATAGGCTGAATGCATTACCAAGGTATAAACTAAATTCTTCTCCTTTCTGCACTTTCCATCTATTTCAGAAATATGTAAAAAACATGGTTCGAATCAAGATTTTTAATGTAAATGCAACAAAAATCATCTTAGAATTTAAATTCATAAGAATCAGCCACTCTTGGTGTTATTTATACACAAAAATTCAACTTTGGAATTATAGAGCACAAAACCATGAGTTTTCTTATTTTCGGTAATTTTTGATTATTTCAAAAATATGTAAACAGGTTGTTTAAACTATTATTTTTCATTCAATTATAGAAAATATCAGTTTAGAACACATCCGTACATGATTTGACAGCCATAAATAGGGTTTATACAAAAAATTTCCAAGCTTAAAGGCTTAGGTGAAAAATCATGAGTTTTCGCACTTTCTGCGTATTTCATTCATTTCAGCGATAAACAGGCACATGATTTAGATCATTATTTTTCATCTAAACAAAACAAATATCATATTAGAGTACTTATTCATACAAATCAGCAGCCATATGTCCATTCAAGAATAAAATTTTCCAACTTCCAAGTTCTAACACGAAAACCTTGAACTTTTTTTTTTTTCAAAACTTTCCGGTCATCACAGAAATATACAAAAATATTAGTTAATCCAATATTTTTCATCAAAAAAAATCAAAAATCAGTTTAGAACACAACCATGCACAAATTGCCCCCTCTTATGATGTTTGTGCAGAAAAATTGTGATTTTAAGTTATAGAATTCACCTTAGGAGAAATCTCACGGAAAGAATCGTGTTTTCGGTAGAAAATAGATTTTCTCTCCTAAAAACTCATCCAAACAGAATTAAATCTATAAAAATCAGTAATCAACCATTAAATCTATATAAATCAGTAATCAACCAATTAAAAATAATTTTCACATAATTTATTTCATAGAAATCAATTTAGAAATCGAAAGAGGAGAAAAGCTTATGATTACAGTCAAGAAATCGTGAAACAGAAAGGTGTTTTCTTAAATTCGGTAGAGAGAAATATTTTGAGAGAATTTTCTGCCAAGATATAGAAAGAATAAGAGAATGGCTGGTAGAACCTTGGTTTGGCAGAAATTTAGATTATATATTAGGGTTTGGGTGAAATTTTCACTAATACCCTTAATGAACTAGGTTAGGAGGATTTTGGTGTAGTGGGCTTTTGGGTATTTGGGTTTTTTCTTTAAATTTTTGGCTGAATAAAAATTAAAATAAAAAGAATATTTTTCTCATTATTTCTGTAACATTTCCCCTAAAAATATTTATTTTAAAATATTTTAAAAATACTCATAAAATTATTTTATGCTTAAAAATTGTCTTTTGCATGAAAATTCATTTTATTTAAAATAAATTCTTTTATGCAAATGGACTCATGTAAATCATTTATTTCATAATAGCAACTCATATTATGCATATTAAAATTAATTTAATATGCCACATGCTCATCAATCACTTAGATCACAAATTTTCACACAAGCACACACTTAACCTTAATAGTTCTAAATCAAGCAATTTATCACAAAAATTCCTAGGGTGGATGTGGGTTATTATATTCTCCCCCCTTTAAAAGAAATTCATCCTCGAATTTAAAACCTTACCTAGTTTCTCTTGAAAAGCTGAGGATGCTTCTGCCACATCTCTTCCTCTGCTTCCCAAGTGCACTCATCTATCCCATGATTTCGCCATTGAACCTTAATCATGAGTATCTCCTTATTTCTTAGCTTCTTTACTTATTGATCCACTATAGCTATCAGTGACTCCTCATAGGATAGTTGTTCATCTAACGTAATGTCTGGAGGAAAAAGAACGTGCGATGGATATGATACATACTTCCTTAGCATTGAGATGTGGAACACTGGGTACACATGTGCCAAAGTTGGAGGCAAGGCAAGTCTATAAGACACTTCTCCAACCTTATCTAAGATTTTGAAAGGACCAATAAAACAAGATGATAATTTTCCTTTCTTGCCAAGTCTCATAACTCCTTTCATTGGAGAGACTTTTAAGAATATGTGATCTCCCACGGTGAATTGCACTTCTTTTCGCTTAACATCCACATAACTCTTTTATCGACCGAAAGCCATTTTGAGTCGATCTTGAATTATTAGTACTTTCTCGGTAGTCTCCTTAAGTAATTCGGGCATTTCTACATGCTTGTCTCCAGGTCCAGTCCAACAAATCGGAGAATGACATCTTCTCCCATACAATGCTTCGTATAGCGCCATGCCAATGGATGAATGATAGCTATTATTGTAGGCGAATTCAATCAAGGGTAAATACTTATCCCAGCTACCATCAAAGTCCAAGACATACATCCTTAGCACATCCTCAAGTGTCTGAATTGTTCTTTTAGACTAGCCATCCGTTTGAAGGTGAAACGCCGTACTAAAATCTAGTTGTGTTCCTAACGCTTCTTATAACTTTTGCTAGAACCTTGAGGTGAATTGAGTCCCTAAATATGAGATGATAGAAATTGGCACTCCATGTAGTTTCACGATCTCATCTACATACAATTGTGCATACTAAGCTGCAGAATATGTGGTCTTAACTCCTAAAAAATGGGCAGACTTTGTCAATCTATCTACTATGACCCATATAGAATCATGTCCTTTGGAGGTTCTAGGTAAACCAACAACGAAGTCCATAGTGATGCATTCCCACTTCCATTCAGGTAGTCGAATCTCTTGTAGTAATCCTGAGGGTCGTTGATGTTCATACTTGACTTGCTAGCAAGTTAGGCAGGATGCTACAAACTTAGCCACATCCTTCTTCAAACCAAGCCACCAATAATTAGCTTTCACATCTTGGTAGTTCCAGGATGAGCACAGTAAGGTGTCTAATGTGCCTCCTTCAATATCTTTTCGTTTAATCCATCCACATCAGGCACACATACTCTATTCTTGCACTTTAAAATTTCATTGACTACCTCAAACTTAAAGTTCTTTCCTTTCTCGTCTCATCCTTCAACTTCACCAAGTATGGGTCCCTATCTTGTGGATCCCTTATTTCTTAAATTAACTTAGATCTTACTTGAAAATGAGCCAATAAAACTCTTGATCCTCCAATCTCTAGTTTTAATCCTTGATTAAACAATTCCTTTAGTTCCTTCACAATCGACCTCTTTATCACATCCACATGGGCTAGGCTTCCCATCGACTTTCGACTCAAGACATCTGCCACTACATTCGCCTTCCTGGGATGATAGAGGACCTGACAGTCATAATCCTTCAATAGTTCAATCCATCTCCTTTGTCTTAGATTGAGGTCTCTTTGGCTCAAGATGTACTGAAGACTCTTATGATCCGTGTAGATCTCACACTTCGTCCCATACATATAATGTCTCCAGATCCTTAGAGCGAACACTATTGCAGCTAATTCTAAATCATGAGTAGGGTAATTCATTTCATGTCTCTTTAGTTGTCATGATGCATAGGCGATGACTTTACCATTTTGCACTAAAACACACCCAAGTCCTACTCTCGAAGCATCACAATAGACAGTGAATCCTTCTTCTCCTTCCGGTAATGTCAAAACTAGAGCTAATACCAAACACTCCTTGAGCTTTTGAAAACTCTTTTTACAAGACTCTTCCCAATTGAACTTAATTTGTTTTCTCATCAACTTGGTCAATGGAGCTGCTATCTTAGAAAAGTCCTGTATGAATCTGTGACAATATCCCGCCATGCCTAAGAAACTTCATACTTCTGAAACTATTATGGGCCTTGGCCAATTTGCTACCGCTTCAACTTTCTTAGGATCAACTTGAATCCCTTCCTTACTTACTACATGTCCAAGAAAGTTGACAAACTCCATCCAAAACTCACATTTGGATAACTTAGCGTAGAGTTGGTGATCACGTAACGTTTGAAGCACAATCATCAAATGTTCTTTGTGTTCTTCTTTATTCTTTGAGTAAATCAGGATGTCATCAATGAACACGATCATGAATTTGTCAAGGAATGGCTTGAATACTCGATTCATCAAGTCTATGAAAGCAGCAGGAGCATTCGTCAAACTGAATGGCAAAACCGTGAACTCGTAGTGTCCATATCTAGTACGAACGGCAGTCTTGCAGATATCTTCTCCTCGGATCTTTAGTTGATGATAGCCAGACCTTAAGTCAATTTTGGAGAAGTGGCTAGCTCCTTGTAGTTGATCAAAAAGATCATCGATCCTCAGCAATGGGTATCTATTCTTCACAGTGACCTTATTAAGTTGGTGATAGTCGATGCACAGTTGGAACAAGCCATCTTTCTTCTTTATGAACAACACTGGAGCACCTTATGGCAAACTGCTTGGTTGAATGAAGCCCTTATCAAGTAGATCATGCAATTACATCTTTAACTCCTTTAGCTCCATTGGTGCCATACGATATGACGGTATCAATATCGGTTGCATACCAGGTAGCAGTTTGATATTGAACTCGATCTCATGATCAGGAGGCAATCCGGGTAAATCTTCTGGAAAGACATCTATGAACTCATCCACTACTGGAATGCTCTCGTCTCGAATGGCAGCTTCTTTGCCAGTGTCGATTACGTGGGCTGGATACACTTGGCATCCTTTCTTTAACATTCGCCTCTCTCCTAAGGCTGATATCAAGTTTAGAGGATTCTCATTCCTATCTCCTTGGTATACAAACTCCTTCCCATCTCTAGTTTGAAACTCGACAAGTTTCTTTCTACAATCGATACAAGCTCTATGCTCATACAACTAGTCCATCCCTAATATCACATCAAATTCTAGTACGTCCAATTCTAGCAACACTACCAGAAGTGTTTGTCTATTAATGTCTACATCACAGTCCTTATACTCATACTTTACTTTCATCACTTCCCCTAAAGGAGTTGCTATTACTAACGACTCACTCATTGATTCCTTATCTATACCCAAGTACTTAGCAAAATAAGGCGACACAAAAGAATGGGTAGCACCAGAATGAATTAAACATTTTGCGCTAGAACTTTGGATGGGGATGATCCTGTGATGGCAGTGTGGCGGATTTAACGCAAAGACTCAACCTTTGCCCTTATTTTCTATCATCAGTGCATTCTGAACCATTGGCCCTTTATCCTTGACTCCTTGTCCTTGCATTTGGAATGGCTTAGATTATGATCGAACTGTGGTCCCATTCCCTTGACTCCTCATATGAGGGGAGTCCTTTATAAAGTGCCCTATTTGCCCACACCTAAGGCAAGCGCCAATATCTTTCCGGCATATTCCAGGATGTTTCTTTCCACATTTGTCGCAAATGGGGATTTCTTGCTTAGTCTGATTATTTCGTGGTTTAGATGATGAAAACTCCTTCTTTGGTTCTCCTCTATTTCCATATTGTCCCTTATGACCTTTGTTCTTATGCCTTCCCTTCTAGTCTCATTCAGCTCGTTCGGCTCTCTCCGCCTTGTATCTTTTCTCTATGACCTTGGCCTTGTCTACGAGCTTGGCTAAGGTTGGAAACTCTGTTGCTGCCAACGAATTAAACAAAGTGTGATTAGTCCTCTAAGAAAACGATTGACGTGACTTGCTTCGATAAGAACGATGTTAACAGTGAATTGATTAAGTCGGTTAAACTCTTTAGCATAATCTGACACGGACATTCCTGGCCTTTACTTCAATTGCTCGAACTGCAATGCTCTATCTTGCCTTTCTCCTTCTGGCAAGAACTGATCCATTACTTCTTGCTTAAACTCTGCCCACGTAGGTGGGTCTGCCCCGTAAAGTCATTCTTCAATACTCCTCTCATACCTATACCAAGCTTCTTTCTTGAGTTGGAGTCCTACCAACTCGATCACTCGAGCATCTGAGTATGATAAACGACGGACTAGCTTATCCATCTCATCCAAAAATTCATGAGGGTCATCTTCTTCCTCACCACAAAAGGTAGGCAGTTGCAGCTTCTTAAACTCCACCATGGTCATTCCCTCGTCAAGCAGCTGTTTCCTTTCTCTTTGAGCAGGTGTCATTACCGCAGGTGGCATAGCTCCATTCCTTTCTTGAGTTGACGATGCTTCTCGCCTTTGAGCTCGTAGCTCATCCAGTTCCTTTCGCAAGTCTCTCATTTCTTCGCGCATGGCGTGCACTTCTTGTGAGGATGCTTGCTCACTAAAGCCCATAGTCGGTGCCCTCGAGTTGGATCTTTCTCTTGATCGCATAGGTGCAGAGGCATCATTTGATGCGGTGTTCAATATAACATCATCATTAGCCCTAACAGATTGGGCAACGGTGCGAACCTTCTTCTTGGGAGGCATTCTATCTATCATAATAAGGGAATTTAGTACTAATCCCTTATCCTAACCCATTTAATCTCCCCTTATCCTAGCACACATTATCATGCATTTACCATGTCACATCACTAAGCACATGTCATGTATGAATTGCATATCACATAGTTTTGCACATATCACATACCATAATCAAGTAGCATATATCTCATAATATCACACCCTATCGTAATAACGAAGGAAATCATCTCATACTAGGTAACTAGGCAATCAAGGAAAATTATTCATATCATATAAAGTGCTATGTTGTTACATCGATCATCATATTTACTCGACCTAGTTCTCGTGTCCACCTCCAGAGCAATCAAGAGTGACATGGCCACTGTTGCCACATCGGTAGCAAATAAGATCTCTATCTTGATGGCAATTACCTAAAGATGCAAACCTCACTGGTGAGTAATCTCCTCTATGCTCAATAATCCCTGACCTGAGTTGCTCCATATCCTCTCTTAGTGCATGAATCATAACCTTAAGACGTCAGTTTTCCTCCTTCAAGTATGAATAGTTATCCTCCAATTTTTGGATCTTACTATAAATCCAATCAGCATTTAGGCGCTCCTCGGGGTCCTCCTCTTTGTCAGGGGTCCTCTCTTTTATGGGACGAATCACAGTTATGACTTTCTCGAACATTTCTGGCCAAGTCCTCTTACAGGTCACACGGGGTGCTCTAGGTTACGGTCCTCGAGCAGGCATAATCTTCTTGGTCATCTGTCAGAAGAATCGTAAGGCAAGCAAACAATAACAAGGATTACTAAAATCTACCAGGATTTCGTGAAACCATAATAGCAATAGACTGCAAGTGACATGACAGGAAAATTCCTATGCTCCAGGATTATACTTAAGCGACTTATATAAAACAAGCCTAAACTAGACTTTTAAAAACTATGGCTCGGATACCACCTTTGTCACATCCTAACCATAGAGATATGACGGTCCTAAAACATGGGGAGACATAAGGTCACCCACGCCCATAGAACCCACTTACATACAAACAAACCATGCTTAGGATCTTACCAAACCTCTTACATTAACCCATTTAAAACATTTAGACGAATACCATAAAATGCAGAAGACTAAAATAAATCATTACATATAAAATCCATAAGGAAAAATAATATGTATCAATAAGTATCAATCAACATTCCCGGAGCATCTAATGACAAGACTTCATAAAAATTGTATTATTGATAACTTGGACAAAGAATTCCCTAAGCGAAGTAGAATGCTTGAACCATCACCTTGCCTCCTCACATTTGCTCACCTAGAACCACACAAGGAAAAAAGGGTGAGATAAATGATCTTAATGAGCAAACAAAAGGGCACATACATTATCACATATTCCTTTGAAAAGGAAACACATAGCTTATACGCTTAGTTCATGACTTATAATTCATGAATCAGGTTCCAATTTAGCAAGGGTTCAAATTAGCAAGTTTACAGAAATCACACTTATCACTTATAAAGAGTGAAGGCTATTGCTTTATCACTCGAACACATTGAGAAGAGGTGGCCATATACTAAATTCCAACTCCTATCACTTATAAGGCATGAAGCTAATCAGGCTCCATGGCTAGAACCGCCCCTTCCAGCTGAGGTGGATACATTACCCCTATCCATTAGGTTATGACCATATGCACAGGTTCCGATGATTACCCGCATCGGCATGAGGATTCTGCATAAAGGGTAAAAGGTACCATAGCTAGAGCTAATGGTAATCACAATTAACAATATCACATAAGGCAACAATAACATGTATTTCAATAACAATAGTGGTTTAGCTTTTAAACAATGATACAATGATAGTGTTGTTCCATAAAGAATACAAGTTAGGGTGTTAATCACAAGAAATTCTCATTGGATAAACAAAATAGTTTTAGACCAAATGTCCCTTGGCAACCCAAGCTTGTCAAAGAATTCATGTAATAATATTTAGAATAGAAAGAACTTGGGCTTCAAAGATCACAAAGGCTCACATAGCATGTTTCACACATTTGTAACATAACAAAATGTTACTTGCACTTATAACACGAACATAGTGTTTACTCACCTTGGGGTTCCTTTGCTCCTAGTACACATAGTCCCTTTTGCACTTCTAAAGCTCCTCAAACTCTAACATAATATTTGATTTAATACTTAGTATTTATTTACTCATGATGCTCCTATCCCATAACTACCCATGCATATATAGCATACACATTAGAGTTCACATATAAGTGTACTCATCACTTGCACATAGCACGTTGACTTTAAAAGTCTCACATACTTAGGCCTTATAGGCTCTCATGACAACACATTATAATCATATCAATACCTTTTTAGGGTCATCACAATATTATTACTTCAATATCAATTCACTTTAACAATTATCTTAGTTCACTTTACACTTCCCTTCATGTCAACTTAACAATTAATATTTCAAGCGTCATGCTTAACTCTTATGATCCCTTTCACTTCATTAACTCATAACCATATGTTCATCATCAAGTCATCATAACATCTAGTTCCAAATTTCCCAATCACATTTGCATTCTAATCACAAGAAAAGGTTAAGATACCTTAAGTATACCTTAAGTATACCAAAATGCATTTAAGCTTATCTAGGATCATACCTTCAACTAACATGCAATTTTATCATTTATCATATATACATACATGTCAACAATCATCAAAACACATCACATAAAATTTATAATCATTGGGACAAAATTGTTTATATAGGCTGAATGCATTACCAAGGTAGAAACTAAATTCCTCTTCTTTCGCACTTTCCATCTATTTCAGAAATATGTAAAAAACATCGTTTGAATCAAGATTTTTCATGTAAATGCAACAAAAATCATCTTAGAATTTAAATTCATAAGAATCAGCCACTCTCGGTGTTATTTATACATAAAAATTCAACTTTTGAATTATAGAGCACAAAACCATGAGTTTTCTTGTTTTTGGTAATTTCCGGTCATTTCAGAAATATATAAACAGGTTGTTTAAACTATCATTTTTCATTCAATTATAGAAAATATCAGTTTAGAACACATCCCTACATGATTTGGCAGCCATAGATTGGGTTTATACAAAAAATTTCCAAGTTTAAAGGCTTAGGTGAAAAATCATGAGTTTTCGCGCTTTCCGCGTATTTCGTTCATTTCAGCGATAAACAGGCACATGATTTAGATCATTATTTTTCATATAAACAAAAAAAATATCATATTAGAGTACTTATTCATTCAAATCAACAGCCATATGTCCATTCAAGAATAAAATTTTCCAACTTCCAATTTCTAACATGAAAACTTTGAACTCTTTTATTTTTTGAAACTTTTTGGTCATCACAGAAATATGCAGAAATATTATTTGATCCAATATTTTTCATCAAAAAAATCAAAAATCAGTTTAGAACACAACCATGCAGAATGTTTATGCATAAAAATTGTGATTTTAAGTTATAGAATTCACCTTTGGAGAAATCTCGCGGAAAGAATTGTGTTTTCGGTAGAAAATAGATTTTCTCTCCTAAAAGCTCACCCAAATAGAATTAAATCTGTAGAAATCAGTAATCAACCAGTTCAAAATAATTTTTTCATGATTTATTTCATAGAAATCAGTTAAGAAATTGAAAGAGGAGAAAAACTTACGATTACGGTCAAGAAATCGCAAAACAGAAAGGTGTTTTAAATTCGGTAGAGAGAAATATTTTGAGAGAATTTTCTACAAAGATACATAAAGAATAAGAGAATGGCTGCTGGAACCTTGGTTTGACTGAAATTTAGATTATATATTAGGTTTTGGTTGAAATTTCCACTAATACCCTTAATGAACTAGGTTGGGAGAATTTTGGTGTAGTGGGCTTTTGGGTGTTTTGGCTTTTTCTTTAAATTTTCAGCTGAATAAAAATTAAAATAAAAAGAATATTTTTCTTATTATTTTTGTAACATTTCCCCCAAAAATATTTATTTTAAAATTTTTTAAAAATACTCATAAAATTATTTTATGCTTAAAAATTATATTTTGCATGAAAATTTATTTTATTTAAAATAAATTCTTTTATGCAAATACACTTCATATAAATCATTTATTTCACAATAGCAACTCATATTATGTATATTAAAATTAATTTAATATGCCACATGCTCATCAATCACTTAGATCACAAATTTTTACACAAGTACACACTTAACCTTAATAGTTCTAAATCAAGTAATTTATTACGAAAATTCCTAGGGTGGATGTGGGTTGTTACACTCGTGGCACAACATATGCATAAAAATTCTAGTTTTAGATTGTAGGGTGAAAATTATTAGTTCTCTTACTTTTCGATATTTTCTGATCAGTACAGTAATATACAAAAATATGATTTAAATCAATATTTTTCATTTAAAAAAAAATCAATTTAAAACACAATAATGCAAGAATTGGCAGCCTGGCCTTGTGTTTGTGCATGAAATTTCAAATTTAAAGTTTAGGATTTACCTTTAGAGGATTCACATGGAGAGGTTTGTGTTTTCGGTAAAAAATTAATTTCTCTTTCAAAAACTCACCTACGCCAAATTTAATCAATAGAAATTAGTAAATACTCAGTTCAAAATAATTTTCTCATGATTAGTTTAAAAAAAATCAAATAGTAAATTGAAAGAAGAGAAAAACTTGCGAAAACGGTCGTGAAATTGCAAGCTTTGAAAGCATCTTGTGAATTTTAATTGAGAGAATATTTTTGAGAGAATTTTTCCATAAAGATATTAAAGAATAATAGAATGGTGGTTGTCTAACAAGGCTGGCCAAAATTTTGCTTATATATGAGGGTTTTGGGTGAAATTTCCAAGTTTACCTTTAATGAGTTAGGTTATGAGTGTTTTGGTATAGTGGGCTTTTGAAAAATTGGGTCTTTTATTTAATTTATGGGCTGATTATAGGTAATTAAAAATAAAATATTTTTTTATTATTTTTATTAAAATTACCCCCAAATATTTTTTTAAAAATATTTTTAAAATGCTCATAAAAATTATTTTATGCTTAAAAATTACTATGTGAATGGAAATTCATTTTATGTGAAATAAATTATTTTATGCATATGCACTTCATATAATTTTCTTATTTCACAATAAATATTCATTTTACGCATATTAGAATTAATCTAACATGCCACATACTCATCAATCACACCACACACGAATTTTCATAAAAACACATATTTTGACATAATAGCTTTAAATTCAAAAAATCAATCATGAAACTTTTAGGGTAAGTGTGGGTTGTTACACTGATAACCATGGGGATTTGAGGAGACAAAGGCTTAGGATGAGGGATCTTAGTTTTCTACCTGACATCTGGTATCTATTTCTTAATTTTATCAGTTGGAGTGATGCTCGAGCAGAGGGTCTTATTCTTTAGATAAAGCAGATTGTTCTACTACTAGAGTTATTTTCGCAGAAATACTATTGAGTTTGGATTACTTTGTTCAAGACTTAGAGAGGTGGACAATTTCTCCAGTTATTCTTCAAGTGGAGGAAAACCTGGTTATTCTTGCCTTTCCATTTAGAGGTGTTTTGCATATTTATGATTTTGGATTGGATTATTTTGTAGGTTCAACTTATGGACCATCTCAGAGGGGTGGCCATTTTGATAAGAGGCATTTGTGGGTTTCTGATTTTTAATTAATTATTTTACAGGCTCAACTTATGGACCATATCAAGGTAGTGGCCCTTCTGGCAAGATGTGCTTATAATACTTCTCAATACCGTATATGCCTTATCATGGTTTGTCAAGACATGATTAAAAAGTGGATAGGATAGCTATTAGAGCTTGCCCTGAAGACATATTTTGAGCATTGCCAATCGTATGAGATTAGATCTTTTATGATAGTGGGCCATAAGTGTTGAGTGGTTGGGCTTTTGGGTTTGGCTTGAACTACTTTTTACTAGGAGACAAGAGTTTTAAGGCAGAAGGGTGAGATTCAGGATGTGTCTCTATCATACCCTTCTCAGAGCTTATGTGGATCATAGCCTCTGTTGTTAAGGCCATCAGGGATGTTTGATCGAGGAGTTATCACGTGATTTGTTATGGAAATTTCATTTTGGACTACAGAGAGGTATGGTAAGTGTTCAATAAAAGTGGTTTTCCCAGTTGAGAGAGAGTGCTAGAATGCCCTATTGAGGGAGATAGAGGGTGACATAGTTGATAAGGAAGAGACATTAGGAGTGAAAGTAGAGAAGAAGGGGTTATTTAGTCTATAAAGGAGACTAGGAAAGTTACTAAGGGTTTAAAATTATAGGTTGCATTGGTGACTCATATTATAGTAGTGATGATGTGAGAGACTGTGACTATGGTGAGAAGATAAGGACTACTACAGTTAAGGCAAAGAGGAGGACTATAGTTTTTGAATTGCAGAGGATTTTAGTTACCACAATAGGGAGTAGTTTCTGAGCTACTACTATGCATATGAGGATTTTTGAAACTGCTAGTGCTCTAGAGAGAGTTTTTGATACTGTTGTAGTGAGCAATTCTAGTTTTGCTAGTACTTCTACTGTTGTAGCAAAGGGAGCTATAAAGACTAAGGAGGGATGTGATCATTGAGGAGATTGTTATGGACTCTAATTCTGATGAGGGTACAAAAGATGTGCACCCTATAACTTCATATATGACCCTTTTGCTTTTTATTTAGGATTTTTATTTTTGTATACACTTGTAAGTTGATAGGACTACACAAGACATGATAAGCTATAAATGACATTGTAAGGGCTATTCTTTTTGTCATAATAATATGTTGTATTTTTTTAAATCTAATCATGATTATATGAGATGTCTTTTGTTTTTGTTATAATTTCTGTTTGAGTCACCCTTTCAGATTTTCAACATAGCAAGCTCTTTTTATATTTTGCTTTTAACTTTAATTTTCTGCCTAAACGATGACATTCCTCCAACTTTTGCCTTAACTACCCTTTCAAGTTTTTAGCTTAGCGACATTTTTCTTTTTTTGTATTATTTATTTATTATTGTTTTGTCTAGGAAAAAAGGAATATACATTAAGAATAGAAGAAATGAGAATGTGATGCTTTCTCATGTAAAGTAAAAATATTTTTTATATTATAACTTGGATCACACTTGAGTCAAGCTATCTACATATTTCTTATATCATTTTTCTATCAGTCATTTTCTTTTAGGGAGAATTAGGCCCATTTAGTTCTGATTACATATGCATTAAAGAAACCATAAAGAAAATATATACGTCATCTTTTGACGAAGTATCTTTTTAGCTAATTCAGATTGTAAGCATTGGAAAATTCATTTCCATCCATATCCATAAGGATGGCACTTTTTCCAGATAGGATCTTCTTAAGCACTTATGGTCTAGCCTAATTGGATCATGGATAGGAGCTTGGATCTCTTTTAGAATTAGATTTCCCTTTTGCAAACCTCTATCTTTCACTTTGTTGAAATGCCTAGCTAGCCTTTATTAGTAACCTTGGATTTTGTACAAATTATCCATTCCCTTCTTATTAATGCCATTTAGTTTATCATGATACCCTCCAACCTACTTTGCAGCCTCTGCTTAATAGGCTTCTAATGTGTGTAGGTCGAGATCTTATGAACTGTGATGCTTTGATCCATCCCTACCATGTCCTTGGGTTTCCATGTGGAATAGTCAACTGTAGATACAATGTATGTGATTTTTGTCTTTTCCTTTGTGCCATAATTAATTAATTCTTTTTCCTTTTCCATTTTCATTTTTAGATGACCCATTCAAAAGTGAATTTGAAGAATTCAAGCAATGCAAAAAGTTTAAACTTTTCATTATTGAAAAAATTCCCATCATAAGTTACATTAAAGAAGAGTAAGACTCCACAAACTCAAACTCAAAGAAAGATTTAATAGACACAAACTCAATAGACTCAAATTTAGACTCAAACTCAAGTGACTTAGACATGGACTTAGAGGACTTGAGCATAGCAAGGCCAGCATTCTTCTCAAAGTTTTAATTATTGGGTGGAGCCTGAGATAGTTAGATGAAACTCTAGCTTGGTAGAGGTAATGAAGTTAACATTTGCATGGTGGTTTGGAAAAAGATTAGTGGTGATATTAGGCTTTTAGCTTGGGAGCAATAATGTCTTCACTGCCATTCTACAACCTTCTTATATACAGTCTTTAAGGGTATATGGATTTCAAAAAAAAAAAAAAAAATTCCTTCCTTCTAATGTCATTACCTAGTGATAGGAGACAACATTCTTCTCCCATTCTCTTTGGGTGGTGGAGTTATTATTATTGTTCTTATGATTCCTTAAACTGAAGGGTTTATTCCTTGATTTATTTTGATTGGATCAAATCCTCAATTTTGCTAGTAATGGCAATGAGAGCTTTAAATCTAGAGAGGTACTATGTTTGCAAATGGGTCTGACACTAATCTCTTTATTTTAACTAAGAACATCAAAACTACATCTTGTAAAAATACCCTTATGTGGCCAAATTTTATATATATAGTGTAGGAGAAAATTATGCAACTTAAATACTAAAATTATACTTAGAATGTATAAAAGAAAAAGGGAACATAGGAGAGGTCTTTGTCGATCTCAATCAATTGCAGTTATAGTACGTGTGAAGGATTAGGAATGTATTTCCTTAACATTGACACATGAAAGATTGGATGTATATGTTCTAATTTTGGAGGCAAAGCTAATCAGTCTAAAACTTCTCTGACCTTGTCAAGAATCTTAAAAGGTCTAATGAAGCATTGGGATAATTTTCCCTTTTTGCCAAATCTCATTACTCCTTTCATGGGGAAGACTTTCAAAAAGACATAGTCACCTACCATGAAGTGGACATCCTTCTTTCTTGGATTGGCATACCTGCTTTAAGGACTAAAAGTAATTTTCAGTCTTTCCTGAATAATCTTCACTTTTTAAGTGGCTTCTTTAATCATATCCAAAGCTTTAAGATACTTTTCACCCACCTCAATCTAACAAATCAAAGATTAGAATTTTCTACCAAATAATGCCTCGTACGGTGCTATTCCTATAGAGGAATGGTAGCTATTATTGTACATGAATTCAATAAGAGGGAGATGTCTATCCCAACTTCCTCTGAAATCCATAATGCATATGCAAAGCAAATCCTCTAATGTTTGTATTGATCTTTCAAATTGTCCATCTATTTATAGGTGAAAGGCTATGCTGAAGTCAAGTTGCGTACCCAATGCTTCTTGTAATTTTTACCAGAACCTTGACGTGAATTGAGTCCCTTTATCTAAGATAATAGAAAATGGAACCCCATACAATCTTATAATTTCATTAATGTACATTTGGGCATATTGGGCTATTGAATAAGTAGTCTTTATCTTAATGAAGTGTGCCGATTTCATCAACTAATCCACTATGACCCATATTGAGTCATATCCTTTTGTAGTCTTAGGTAGACCTACCATGAAATCCATGGTAATACGTTCCCATTTCCACTCTGATAATCTTGTTTCTTGAAGTAATCTGGATGGTCTTTAGTGTTCAAATTTCACTTGTTGACAAGTGAGACATAAAGCTACAAAGTTTGCCACATCTTTCTTTATTTTAGGCCACCAATAAGTACTCTTATATCGCTGTACATTTTGGTAGCACCTAGATGCATGCTATATGAGGTTTGATGTGCTTGTTTCAAAATTCTTTCCCTCAACTCCATTACATTAGGCATGCATAATTGATCTCCACATTTCAAAACACCTTCTTTTATTCAAAACTCTGGGGCTTGTCCTTTTCCACATCCTTGAAGATTTTCACTAACTAATGGTCTTGATTTTGTGACATCTCTATCTCATTAAGGAGTTTAGGCCTTACTTAGATGTAAGCTAATAACACTTGTAATTTATCTACTTTAAACCTTCATTAAACATCTCCTTTAACTCCTTTGCTATTTGTCTCTTTTGCACAATGATATGTGAGAGACTACCCACTGACTTTCTACTCAATGCATTCGTTATGACATTAGCTTTACTAGGATGGTAAAGTATTTTGCAATCATAATCTTTTAATAATCCCAACCATCTTCTTTACATTAAATTGAAATCTCTTTGCTTTAAGATATATTGAAGACTTTTATGATTTGTATAAACCTCACATTTCTCACTATACGAATAGTCTCCATATCTTTAAAGAAAAGATAATTGCTGCTATTTCCAGATCATGTGTGGGATAGTTCATCTCATATCGCTTTAGTTGCCTGGATGCATAAGTAATAACTTTTCCATTTTGCATTAACATGCATCATAAACCAATTCTAGAAGCATCACAGTATATGGCAAAACCTTCATTCCCGTCAGGTAACACTAATACAAGAGCTGTGATTAAGCAATCTTTAAGTTTTTAGAAATTCTCCTCATAAGTCTCATCCCACTTAAATTTAACTTGCTTTCTTGTAAGTCTCATTAGTGGCGCTGCTATTCTAAAAAAATCCTTTATAACACGGCGATAGTAACCCAGTATCCCCAAGAAACTCTTCATTTTAGTAATAGTTATAGGTCAGGGCTAGTTTGCTACCACTTCTACCTTATTAGGATCTATCTTAATTCCTGCTATGCTCACTATATGGCTGAGGAAACAAATTTGTTCCATCCAAAAATCATATTTAGACAATTTAGCGTAAAACTTACTCTCCCTCAAAGTTTGCAACACTATTCTCAAGTGTTCCTTATGTTCTTTCTTACTTCTTGACTAAACTAAAATATCATCAATAAATACAATCACAAATTTATCTAAAAATGGCTTAAACACTTGATTCATCATTTCCATAAAAACCGCTAGTGCATTTGTCAGACCAAATGGTAATACTGTAAATTCATAATGTCATATCTCATTCTAAAAGCAGTCTTACAAATATCCTCTCATCGAATTTTAAGTTAATGATAACCTAATTACAAGTCTATCTTAGAAAAATAACTAGATCCTTGCAACTAATCAAATAAATCATCAATCCTTGATAGAGGATACTTATTCTTCATAGTCACCTTATTCAACTGTCTATAATGAATACATAACTTTAGAGACCCATCTTTCTTCTTGACAAACAAAACAAGAGCACCCCAAGGGGAACTACTTGGCTTAATAAAACCCTTATCAATTAAGACCTACAATTGAACTTTCAATTCTTTTAACTCTAAAGGTGCCATCGAATAAGGCAATATTGATATTGGCAAAGTTTTAGGTAGGAGCTCAATTATGAACTCAATGTCCCTATCCAGTGGCATTCCTCATAAATCCTTAGGAAACACATCAAGAAACTCATTGTGAGGCCTCACTTGAGCACCGATCCAATCCACTAAAGGGAATCAAAATGTTCATTTAGGAAAGAACTCACGAGGAAGCCCTTAGGATTATCTTTGATAGATTTAAAAATTGTTTCTTAAAGTCACCACCTTAATTTATTTTTATTTGGGAAAATATAAAAAAAAAACCATTTGGCTCTAATTATTACCCAAAGGAAAAAAAGATCATTAACCTCTAAACCAAAGAGGATATGGGAATTAAGTTTTCAATTTAAGTTAATAAAATAAGTTTGGCTAAGTAATATAAAAGTAACTTAAAATATATTTCATGAACAAGTTAAAATGCAAGAACAGTCTATACTATGCATGATCATTCAATCCACAAAGTTTATACATAATTAGAATTCGAAATAAGAGAAAGTTAATATTATAATGAAATCCCAAACTTAGGAGATACCTCCTTTAGCTCTTATGGGTTTTAGGGAAGTCACACATTCCCCAAACTAAGCCTAATAATGAAATAAAGAAAAGCAAAATAAAAGTAAGTGAAGAAGGTGATAGGGGGGAGAGTTAGTTAGTTTTAATGGGATTTGATGCTTAAATCAAGCATGCCCACATATCCTTTTGAATGGGAATCAAAACCTACGCAGTTCTCCCTTCTTACGAAGGGGTTAGTTTAGCCTAACCACTTTATCATGTTTTGATGGATTGATTAAGAGAGTGTTGAGTCAATTAATTAACTTAATTAACTACTGAGTTGATTAGATAGCAAACTAGATGAATCAATTTAATTAACTAATTAAAAGAGGCAAGGAAATTTAGACAAAAGAAAATTAAAGGAAAAGAAGCTTACCTCATATGGCGGGCAATGACTGGCCTCAGATGGCTGGCAATGATAGACCTTGGATGGCAGGCAGTAGGTAGCCTAGGATGGCATTAAGGCTAGCCTCAGATGATGGGCGGCAGATAGCCTCGGACGGTGGGCGGTAGTTAGTCTCGGATGGCTAGTGGAGGCTAGCTTCAGATGGTAGATGGTAACTAGTCTTAGATGGCGTGGCAGCTCACCTTGGATGGTAGGTGGCAGATAGCATCAGAATGCTCTGTGGCACCATATAAGGCTCTGCGGCAGCAACTAGCGTCGATTCACTTGCTTTGCCCATTTTTGCTAGTTCTTGCTTGTTTCTCATCCGTTTTCTATGATTCTAATTATATTACACTTGTTACTAAGTGCAAGATGATTTAGAAGTCTCGATTGATTCTTTTCCTGACTAAATGGTCTGTAATTCTAGGAGGTGCAGAATTAAGGGTTCACAGCTGCCCCTCTCATTAGAATTACTCTGTCTAGTAGGCAATTTTGATGAGTGTGAACTTTAGAATGAAGAGGATGCTCCTAATATCTTAGGAGAGTTAGAAAGAAAAAGTAGTTCCTTGTCTAATAGAAACTAGAAGCTGTGTTCTTGTTTGATCGAAATAAAGATAACAGTTTGGTAGGCAGTGATGATGTTGATGATAATGACCCTATCTAGTAGGATCTTAAAAGCTGTGTTCCTATCTGGTAGGATCTAAAAGTAGTATTCATGTCTAGTAGGAATGACAAAGTACTAGTCTTGTCTGGTAGGAATGATAATGACGATCCTATCTAGTAGGATCTGATAGTAATTTTCCTATTTGGTAGGAATAGTAAAGCATTGGTCCTATCTGGTAGGTATGATCATCCTATCTAGTAGGATTGGAAAAATTATCAATCCTATATGGTAGGAGTAGAATATCTATCTGTAATTATAAAAATCGTTTGCATGTTAAATCTTGAGTAACAAGAATCAGATGCTTAGAGGAGACTATTGTGATCATACATAAACTTGCAGTTTTGAATTCTGACTTGAAACGTGTTCACTACTGCATTCCTGCATGAAAAGACACTATGCAATAAGTGCTATATAAATGTGTGCCCCCTTTCACTTTTTGCAATTTCTCTCATTTGTTAAATTTTCTTTCTCTCTCTAGAAATCATTCTCTGTGACTTCTCTCTAAAATGGCTTCCCCCTCTAGTAGTTGCCATACTAAGAGTTACCAAGTCCCAAGATCCCAACTCGGTGAACTAGCTGCAGGAGCCAGAGCACCATGTGTTTAGTACCAACATCATAAGGGTATTTACCATTTTGCCCTTCCTTTCCTATTTCAATGTTAGTTCATAGAAAATGTGTGCATGTAAAATAAAATTATTTTTTTTTTACAAAGACTACAACTATTAGATTGAGAGGCAGTAGATCAAATTTGTCAGTCATCTCCACTTATTTGGAGACTCATCCCTGTGTTCGAGAGTTGATTAAGCTATCTGACTTGCTGGGGTTTTTATCTCTGGATCATACCCGAGAGGGTAATATTCCTTTGTTATGGTCATTGGCAAAGAGGTGGTGGGATACCATAAACACTTTTCACTTTCCATGCGAGGAGATGACTGTGACCTCCTTGGACTTGATGATATTAGTTAGTCTGCCATTTCGTCCTTGAGCTTTAGAGCTTTATCCTGCTTGGACCTTTATCTCATCAGCGACTATGGTTGACTTATTGGGCATGGAATTTTCACGAGCCAATTCACATCTCTCTCATTCTTGGCTCTGAGGGCATATTAACATCTATACTTATGATGTGGGAGTCTTTCAGATGAGTAGGCTGCCCGCTTATTGATTTTGATGATATTAGGCTACTTATTCTGCCACACACGAAGGGATAGCATTGATTTGAATATTCTATGCTCATTAGATGGCTTATCCATTATTAGGGACTTTGACTAAGGAGGTATAACTTTATGTGTGATGTACCAAAAGATGTCTGACCTATCTCGAGGTGTGTTTACTACTTTAGGAGGGACCCATATCATTTGAAAGGTGTGCTTTTCTCTTTCTATTCGTGTCTTGTATCTCCCTATTCCTATGTCTCCTGACTATTTTCCTTTGTGTAGTATTGAGCCTATGAGCACTTTCCTTTTCTTGCTCCTACTTTGAGGGATCGTGTAGTAAATCATATCCTGAGTTTCTATTTTTAGCAAACACAGAATCCTTGTCATCATGAGAGATATGATTTTTGCCATATTCAAGATCTCTTTTCTTGTTTAATATCATCACAAGTATGCACACATGCTTAACATATTATCTTTATCACTAATTCTGATATATATATTTTTTTCTCTGTTCTTTTTTCACAAGTTTAGTGGTTACCTTTTGCTGACAAACTTTGACTCATCACTCCATACCATAAGTCTAGTGTGGCTTTGTCTGATTCTAAGTTTTACCTCGGCGAGAGAGTTCGTGGCTAGATTATAAGAGAGAGGATTGTCTTAACTGACACCCCTACCAAGATGTGGTATGGATTGCACATCACTGATCAGGATTCATTAGCAGCAGACATTCCAGCTGAGCCTATCTTAGACCTTAAGAGTGACTAGAGGAGCTTTTGCATGCATCGCTTGTGACCTTGTATCCCATTTTTTCTAGGACAACCCATTTTAGTTATAGATCTTCTGCCACTGGATCAGTTCATACTTTTACTGCTAGGAGGAGTGGTGGTCCAAGGTTTACCATAGAGGTCCCTTCTGATAGGGCTAGACTGAGTGAGCAGATGACTTTTCTAGCCTACTTATGGGCAAGAAAAGACTTGAATTATGTTTCTCTCAATCATAACTTGGCTCGATATGAGATCTCTCATTACCTCCCCATTGATTTTATACCATTCACAGATCATGTAGGCAAGGTAAGTACTTCTGCCCCCTTTCTGAGCTTACTTTTTATCACTTAATGTAGTTTCTTACTCATCTTTTCCTTATGCAAATCCCTGAGGATTAGGCTCACTATAACTATAAGATGGTTTATTGTTTGAGGACAGCATTGTATATGACTCTTATTTTGCATGGTTGTGACGAGGGAGATGATGCAAATCGAAAGAGGAGACATAGGCGAGGCCAACATTAGCTTACCTCCTATCATACAGATGTTATGCTAACTCTATGTACGATTATGTATACATGTATGCATGTTGATGCGACACTTGATTTATGTACTATTTTATTTGTATGATGCATGGATGTTATGACTTGATCATGCAAGGATTTGACTTATGTATGTTATAAATCCACCTTTTTTATGAATGAATGCATGGCAGGGCTCATCCATCTTTCTCTTTTGCTCTCTCTCTCTTCTTTTTCATTAAATTTTCTCAAATACTACATGATCTACAAAAAGGAAGGGTTACAATAGCTTACTGTAGGGGTACGGCAATTGGCCACCCTGTGTGGTGCCGTATAGCCCTTTTTGACTACCGTAGAGTAGTTTATGGCACCACCGCAGAGACACTTGAGGAATTGCACAGTCTTCTACAGTAACTCCAGTGAAAATCTTTAATTTTCCCCCATATATATCCCTTTTATGGCTTAGAAATCTTCACAACTAAATTTTTAGCTTTCAACACATTTCTCCTGCTTTCTTCCTCTTATTTTTCTCTCATCTTTCTCTTTAGTTTCCCTTTCCTTTTCCCTCATAGAGCCCTATTTTAGTCATTCAATGCATTTATGGACTAAGAACCTTGAACAAGCGGAGTGTATTAATTTATGGACTTTTGGGATTAGTGCCATGCCAACCTGGAGAGGGGTTCGATTAGATTGGGACTTTTTGAGAGCTCGTCTAAAATTTTGGGATGGTGAGGCGTATGTTTTCAGACCTGTGGATAGCATAGATGAAATAGGCCCTACTTTTGAAGAGTTTAGTGTGTTACCAGGATTTGATCCTAAAGCCGACTTAGCTACCCCCACACTAAGAATAGAGTACTTCAATTCATTTCTAAGGCTCTTGGGATTGGACACTATGATTGCTAGCCCTATGGTTGTGGATGATTGGGTAGACCTGACTGCTATAATTACTGAGTTCTATAACCCTTGAGGCTTTGAAGGCAAGGAATGGCAAGATCATTGGATGAATGCTTTAGCTTTTTGTCTTATTGTTGGGTATCTCTTTATAGGTCCTGCTAATTAGGGGGAATGTTAGGGTAATAGAACTGATTTTTCAAATGGCTAAAGGTCAGTCTATTGCTGGGATCATCTTAGTAAAAATAATCCTTAGTTTGGATCGAGTTTACAGGGGTGATGGTCCTTTGCTAAGGAAAGGACGGTATGAGGCTTGAACTTGAAAGGATGGAATGGTACATTTTAAAATTGGGGAATGGTTTAAAGGTGGGTTGGAAATTCTGAAAAGGATCAAGGAAGTTGTATGATTTTGCTATTTGTAGCATGATTCATGGAAAAGAATAAGCCAAGCTAATCTTGCCATTTTAATACTGAAGAGACATTTAGGTCAACACTCTATTGGTTTGAATGTAGATGACATACTGGCTGAAAGAAAGTGCCCTAAGGAGTGGCTGAAGGACTAACAAGAAAAGAAAACTTGGGGATCATGCTCTCAATGAGAGATAGGAACATGATAGACTAGCAATGTGAGAGATTGTACCTTAGCTCTTTGAGCTAAGCAACAAGGTGGATTAACAAGTGATGATGATGACCTAGAAGGATATGGCCACATTGTGTGATAAGGGCATAGAAGACAATATCACTTTAGAGAATGAGCCTCTGGTAAGGAAGGATAACTTTGAAGACAAGAGACGAGACGAATTGATTGAAGATCATTTGACAAATTTGAACGATACAAAGGAAGATGACTAGGATGAGCTCTCTCTCTCTCTCTCTTTTTTTTTTTTTTAGCTCTAACTTTTGCCTAGGCCACCTTTTCGGGTTTTCAACTTAGCAAGCTTGGATTAATGAAATTTGGGAGAAAACATTCCACCATGATTTGCTACTTTTCTTCACTTTGAGGTGCTTTAGCCTTTGAATTTTGAATTTGACGAACTTATTACCCCTTATTGAGGTATATTATTTGATTTTGTGCTTCAACTATTTGATGAGAGGTCTATTTCTTGATCTTCTTTGGTTAGGAGCTAGTAAAGGAATTGTTGATGGCACCTCAATTCCAACATATGCTAGTTGTGGTGGACTTAATTGATCATTCATTTCTCTTTTTCTTTTTCTCTTTTTTTTTTCTTTTCTTTTTTTCCTCTCTCTCTATTTTTTTTAAAGCTAATCCATGTTTAAAACAAGAAAGACGAGTGCACAAATAATTAAAAAAAATGTGGATGTTTTATTACAATGGAAACTTTTATTATAAGATAACAAAAAGGGACCAATATGATCAATGAAAAATACACGAAAAGGAAAATAAGATGATAGATTTAGACTCAAATGTTAAGATTTGGACTCAGACTTGGATTTCAATCTCTGACATGTCAGATTAGCTAAACTTAAACTCTTCCCTGTCATGCCACTTGGGGCTGAGGTAAGGTAAGGTCAAATCAGATTCGGGTTTTTCATCAATGTTCAGGTTAGTGGTGAAGAATTTAGATTGAAATAATGCACTTTGGATGCAATCTTTAACCTTTGATGCAGTTGCAATGAAAGCTTTGAAAGTGGGTAAGTATTGGGTTAACAAGTGGACTTGGTAGGCTGGTAGTAGGTTCTTGATAAGGATGTCTACTTATTCTTGCTCTATTGGTCTTTTTACCATTTGAGTAGCTTTAGCCCTCTATCTTATAAGGAACATGGAGAATGATTCCTCTAGAAGCTGCTTGGTGGTTTTTAAGTCATGCCTAGTGACATCCATTTCACCAATGTAATGATACTACTTGACAAAGGCATGACAGATATCATCCCACATCCTTTTCTGGCTTTTGTCTAGTGAAAAGAACCATCTCCTAGTAGTATTGATTAGTGATTATTAGAATAGTTGAGCAAGAAGCTCATTGCTAACTCCCAAAGGTTTTATTGCCCCCCATATATCTTCAGATGAGTATTGGGGTAAGTGGTTCCATTAAATCTTTCCAGGTCAGGCATTTTAAATTTAGGAGGAAGCTTGATATCAAGGAATAAGGTTAAACTATCCACATCAATTAGACCATTGCGGTGCTTTAAGGATTTGATGGTTCTTTCCATGGCTTTAAGTTTCTTTATGAGTAATCTATTATCTAGATAATAGAAAACTTCCCTACCTTGGTTTAGATACAGGTTGGTTTAGTTCAAATTTGGGCTAGTATTGGTCTGGTTCAAAGATAAGTTTTAGGCTAGGATAGTTAAGGCTAGCCTGGTTAATTATAGCCTAAACTTCCTCAATGATGAATTGGCTTTATTCCTCAAATTAGGCTTGTTGAGTAGTTAGAATAGCTTGGAAATGCTCTTTTTGCTTCTTAGGAAGTCTGGTCATAAGTGTGGTCAAGGAAGCCATGTCAAATGGGTTGGCCATTGGTACTTCCAAACTAAAGCGACAAGGTAAGTGATGAGCATGGAACAGAAAAGGTGATGAAGGTATAGACGTGTAGATCCTAAGAGAAAAGGCTTCTTATTGTGTCATGGGCCAACCTTTTTTTTTTTTTTTGGCTTAAGGTATGATGAGGTAATTGTTTTAGATTTGCTGCAATTGTAATGAGCAATCTGATTATCTCATGCCTTGCAACTAGTGCAAAAGTATCCCTAAAATTAGTGCCAACTTGTTGTGCATAACCTTTTACAACCAACCTTGCTTTATACTTGAAAATTGAACCATTAGGTTTTAATTTCACCCTATATACCCATTTTACTCTAATTATATTCTTCTAAATTGGTCTATCTACAAGCTTCCATGTATTATTCTTTTCAATCATGGAAATCTCCTCTTGTTTTGCTTGATTCTAGACTTGCATCTTTGAAGCTTCTTTATAGTTAGATGGTTCTAACACAACATAGTTGCATCTCTTATTAATCTTAGCAAATGACTTAGTCTTTAGAACTAGTGGTTCTTCTTCACTCCCCAATTTTTGAATTTCCACCTCTTCATTTTCAAATATAGCTGTTCTTAGGGTTGATGACATAGCTTTACAATAAGCTCTTTGTTCCAGTCCCACATAACATTTTCATCCACTTTAATGTCCTTACTTATAGCAATCTTCTTATATTTAAGATTGTACACTCTATACCCTTTGAAATTTGCTGCATAACCCAAACAAATGCTTATCTCAACCTTGTCATCAAACTTCTTCCTATTCTTAATAGGTATATAAGTGTA
This sequence comes from Reutealis trisperma, assembly GCA_947687605.1. Classification (NCBI taxonomy): domain Eukaryota; kingdom Viridiplantae; phylum Streptophyta; class Magnoliopsida; order Malpighiales; family Euphorbiaceae; genus Reutealis; species Reutealis trisperma. The sequence goes on from CANTUT010001579.1 coordinate 104,048, forward strand.
ACATATAGAGCCAAAGATCCTCAACTGTTTGATAGATGGTTTCACCCCACTCCATGCCTCAATTAGAGTCATACCAAGTACAGACCTTGTTAGTAGTCTATTTTGAAGGTTGATAACTATGTTAATAGCCTCTACCCAAAAGAACTTCGGGAGCTTCTTTTCAAGTAACATACATCTTACAATCTCAACAATAGTTATGTTCTTTCTTTTTGAAACTTCATTCTACTCTAGAGTATATGACACAGTAAATTGATGAATGATACAGGGCTGCTCACAAAAGCTAGCAAATTCACTTAAAGTGTACTCCTTGCCATTGTCTATTCTTAGGTTCTTAACTTTGCAACCTGATTGAGTCTCAACAAATGCCTTAGATCTTTAAAACATTAAGAAAACCTGAGATTTGTTGCTAATAAAATAAACCTAAATGATTCTGGTGTAGCCATATATAAATAAAATAAAGTACTTATTATCATAGAGAGATGGTGTTTGCATAGGCCCACAGATATATGAATGAACAAGTTCTAATTTATGCCTTGCCCCTCTATGCTTTATTAATTGGAAAAGACTTTCTATGCATCTTTCCAATTTGAGAACACTCACACACCTCATTTGACACTAAAATACAAGGCAAATCATCAACTAACTTATTTGACTGCATAAACTTCAAGGATATTAAATTGTAGTGCCCAAACCTCCTATGCCAAATCTAACTCTGATCTTCCTTAGCACTATAAACATGATCATTAATTTTTTCCCATTCTATAGGAAAGTTATTATTAATCATTTTGACTCTATCTAATTCACAATCATGTGGATCGTAAACTACACATAAATCACCTTTAAAAGATAATGAATATCCATTTCTAATCAATCTGAGGTACACTTAAAAGATTTTATTCAAAGTTAGGTACATACAAGACATCATGAATAAGTTTAGTACCTTGTTTGGAGTGAACAACAACAGAATCTCTACCTTCAGCTTGAACAAGAGTTCCATTTCCCATCCTCACTTTAGTTGTAACCGGTTTATCCAAGTTTTTGAAAAGATTTTGATTATTTACCATTTAGCTAGTGTAACCACTATTAACAAACCAAGCTTTGCTCTCATCAACCTTGTCAAAATTAGAGGCCACAAACAACTTCGCTTCTTTTTCTTGTTATTCATCTAAAAAATTAGCCTGTTTAATAGGCTGTTGTTGATTTTGGTTTTGTTTTCTTTTACCATACATCTCAACATGTGCCCACTTCTTGCAAAATCTATATTGAACTGCAGGTTTGCCATTTTGCTAGCAATTTTTCTCCAAATGATTTTTTTTTTTAAAAAAAAAATTCCACATGGAGGACATCTTCCTTTTCTTGTAGGTGCTTTTAAAGTTTCTAATGCCTTGCCTAGTTTAGACTTTTTAGAAGTTTGCTTCTTGTTCTCTTTTAAAAAAAGTTACTTCCCTTTCTGCTTTGCTTAAAAAGCATTTTCAACCACTTCTTTATATCTCATATTGGCTTTTGCTCATGAGCTTGTAGTTTACTTATTAACTATAAGTTTGTTCAAGTCACATGACTCTTCAATTGCTGAGATCTTGGTCTCAAACTCATTAGGAAGGCTAATCATAATTTTCTCAACAACTCTTTGATTTGGAAAAACCTCACCAAGTAGCCTGATCTAATTGACTATTTTCATTAACTTTGACAAGTAATCCTTCACTCCGTCATTATCTTTCATCTTCAAGAGCTCAAATTCTCATTTATAAGTTAAGAGCCTGATAGATTTGACTTTATCACTACCATCATATTCTTGTTTAAGATAGTCCCGAATTTCCTTTATTGATTCAAAATCATTATCTTTGTAAAAATGACTTCTAATATAGCAGCATATAAGCAAATAAGGGCCTTAGGCTTTTTTGCCATCTCCTTTTCATGTATCTTTATTTGTGCCAAGGTTGGATTTGCCCTAAGTGGAGGAGGATCTCTTCCTACCTCAATAGCTTGCCATAAACTTAAAACCTATAGATATGCCTTCATCTTTATAGCCCATGTATGATAATTGTCACCTATGAAAATAGGTGGAGCTTGAGAAAAACTACCAGAAGCCATACTCGCAATTTAAATCAGAAAAGAGAAAAAGAAACTCACAAGTGTTTAATCTCATAGGTGTTTAAACTCTTAAGTATTTAAATTCTCTCACTTAACTGAAAATATCTCACAACCCTTAAGAATAAGGCTCTGATGCCATTTGTTGAACCAAAAAATGTAAAAATAGTAGAATATCACAAGTACACATCACAATTGAAAACCAACAAAGAGAAAACTTGAGAGGAAAAAATCTACTCTTGAAACTGATCTCTCTCATACATATGAGAGGCTACTCTTTGTATTTCAGAATATATCTATAGTTTAGTACACAAGTTCATGATCACATTTTAGCTTAACTTGACATATAGCAAAAAATTCAAATTTCAAACTATAGCTTCTCCTACAAGCTAAATTACACATTTACAAAATACTAATTAAAATAAACATATTTAGCAAAATGTGAAATAATGTATCCAAGATAAATCTCATTGCCTTAACATGGCGGTACTCCCATTTCTTCAAGTTACAAGAAACAAAATAGCGTTGCTCCTTCTCTACTGAAGCGGAGTATCGGGCTATAGCTACAACTACTTTTGAGGTAACGTGTGTTGCTTTTTTACTTAGGGAACATGGTTTGAAATTACAACATCCCCTAACTATATATTGTGATAATCATGGGGAAGCCCTTAGACTTATCTTTGATAGATTTGAAAATTATTTTTTAGAGTCGCCACCTTAATTTATTTTTATTTAGAAAAATTTAAGAAAAAAACCCATTTGACTCCAATTATTACCCAAAGATAAGGTTTTCTATTTACTTTAACAAAATCAATTTGGCCAATTAATATAAGAATGACTTAAAACATATTTCTTGAATAATCTAAGATGTATGAATAATTTATAATATGCGTGATCATTCAACTCATCCATTTAACAATAAAGTAGATACACAAGTAAAGTTCAAAAGAAAGTTACAATAAAAATCTCAAACTTAGGGGATACCTCCTCTAGCCCTTATAAATTCTAGGGAAGTTATACATTTCCCAAAATAAGCCTAATAATAAAGCAAAAAGAAAATAAAATAAAAGTAAGTGAAGAAGGTGATAGGAGAGAAAGTTGGTTAATTTTAATTAAATTCAATGTTTGAACCAAGCATACTTATGTATCCCTTTGAATGATAATCAAAATACACGCAGTTCTCCCTTCTTGTAAAGGGGTTAGTTTAGCCTAGCCATTTTATCATGTTTTGATTGATTGATTAAAAGAGGGTTGAGTTGATTGATTTAACCAATTGATTATCAAGTGGAGTTAATTAAATTAGATTCTAATTAACTACCTTAGCAAATCAAAAATTAGGCTAGAAGCCTTAGAACACAAATCATAAGGAGGGAAACAATAAAGAAAAAGAGAGAGAAAAGGGAAAGAAACTTATCTTGGAGGGCAAACAATGACTAGTCTTAGATGGTACAGTGGCTTGCCTTGATTAGCCAGTAGCAGCTAGTCTCGATGGCATATGGCGGCTAGCTTTGGATGGCATGGCGGCTTGTCTCAAATGATGGGCGACCGCTAGCCTTGGACGGCGAACGCGAGTCTTGGGCAATAGATTTGCCTCGAATAGGCAGGCTAAAAGCCCTTTACTTATCAACTAGGAATCAAGGACAAACCCCTAAACTCGTTTTGCGAAGCAAAGAGCAAATGTAAAGTGAAAGAAAAGAAAAGCTTTAGAACTAGAGTGGTTTGCTTGATGCAAAGGCTTTCAAGTTCTTCAAAGTTGATGATTTGAAGTGTGGAGAGGTCTTCTATATATAGAGAAAGATTAGAGGAGGAAAACATTGAAGTTTCGATTTGGGATGGCACAACACACTCCCTCAAGTACAACCAAGCTTGGCCCATGGCCAATATCAATAAGCTGATTGACACTTGCTCATAAATGGATCGACTGACATCTCTTCTTCAGTTTTAGTATAGACTAATATCATCATTAGTCTAATAATGTGGGGCTTGAACATGGGTCCCAGAATCCAGGCCGTTTGGGTATAAAGCTTTGATACCGTATTAAAGTCTATGGACCCGTACATATATGGGCTTATTATAAGTGGGCAAGTATTAGAACCCACTTGTACAAAACCAATTGGGTTGTACTAGGTTTAACACCCACTCTCTTATAAATGTTTTTTATATTTTATTATTATTTGATGTAGGATTCATTTCCCAACAAAAATAACTCCAATAATATAGAGATATATTTTGTAAAATTAGTATCATTTATTCTAATAATTTAGGCTATTGATGGTGTTATTTTTAAATTAATATTTCCATACTTATTACAGTATATAGCTCACTGAGTTGTGCTAGTTGTACTTAGTTTTCTTTACTAGATTGTTAAATTAGCTATGTTTAGTTAGTTTAGTTGTTAACAAGTTAATTACAAGTTTGTTACGGTAGTTAGTTACAAGTTTGTTAACTATATATATAAACCCTTGTGCTCAGTTTGTTCAATAATGAGAGAAATTATGTAGCCTTCAGTTTTTCATCATGGTATCAGAGTGGTATTTTGTTGCTTCTGTCTCTCGATATTTTCTTTTGCTTTCTCACATTTTTCTTGGTTACTAAACAATAAAAGCCCCAATCAATTTCATGTTATTTTTCGAATCAAATCTCATCGTTCTGCTTAATTTCTTCTGATTCTAAAGGTCTAAATCATTTATTGAGTTTCTAATTCATTGTTACTTAAATCAGCAATTTTTGTCTGCGATATTCCTTTACTTCTGTTACTTTCTTTCTTCTTCAATTTTTCTAACAATTTCTTCACTCAAATCATATCAAATCGTTTGATTTTTCATTGCGAACTCAAAGAATCTTGCTGTGGCAATGGGTGATGAGAAACAGAGTTTCAATTGTGATGCCCAAATAATTTTTTTTTTCATTCTTTTCATAGTCAAAATCATATCATTTGATTTAGTTTCCCTTTGCAAATTTGAAGTTCTTATATGTTTCTTGTTCAATTTTGATATCTGTTGAGATTTGTTTCTTGTGCTATTTTGGTAGTTGTTGAGATCTATGGCTAATCAAACCCAAAGGCTTGAATCCATTTCTTTGGTCCTTCGAATAATTTCTCAATATGGTAAGAATTCATTTAGCGTTTTTTGATTCAATATTGCAATCTCTGAAATTTCTATCATTTTATTCAGATTAATTGTTGATTATCATTTCGATTTTATCTCTCTAAAATTCATTTTTTGTTTCCCTCACTCCAAGGTTGATGAAGCTTCTGTGTTAATCAATTCCTTGCATTAATTTGTTGATTTCTTTGCAATTTTCCCCAATTAAACTCTTTTGGTTTCATTCAAATGGATAGTTATCAATGTCTCTGAGATTTCCTTATTCTTCGATTCTCATTATCTATTGACTTTCTCACTCTAGAATTTCTTGTTCATTTGAATTTGCAGTCTATATTTTTCAATCCTTGATTATTGATTCATGGATTTAGTTCTAATTCAAATTTGAGTCTTTCATGGGTTATTGTTTCTTTTTCTTTTGATACTTGAATTGTTCATTCTTCTCATACAACTTTGACCAAATCTTTGATTCTTGCTTTTCACTTTGATTAATGAATTTTTTTCTTGGATCTTTCTTTTCATGATCTACTATTATTTGATTCATAATCTTTGAATCTTTTCAAACTTCTTTTCATTTTCTTGATTTTTCTTGGTTGTTGATTAAAATTCTCTGAATATTCAATTTCCAATAGCATTGTTTCTTCTTGCCGGTTCACATGAATTTCAGTTTGATCTTCCTAGTTGAGTTTCAGTTTATTCTTCTTCTAAAATCGTTGTCTTTTCTTTTCCCCTCTCTCTTTTCTCTCTTGTTCGTAAGCTTTGAATTTCCACACTTCAACGAAACAAAACTGGTTGATATGATTATTCTGGTTTGCTGAAAATTGGCTTGGATTTTGCTCAAGCTGTGTCCAATTCTCTGTATTTTGAGACACTGAAGCATGATAAGAAACCATGATTCTTTTATATAGCTGAATTGTTTATGTAATGATTGCTTAAAAAAAAAAATTGAGCATATTTGGGATGGATATTCCTTCAAATCATATGGCTGCCTTATTGGTGTAACATTGGCTTCCTTCTGCTGCAATGGTGTGCTTGGAGTATTGTTTGTGTGTTCTTCGCAGGAATAATGTTGAATGTGTTTTCCTTTTTATGGGTTGTTGTTGATCTTGAAGAGCAATGCTATAAGATAGTAAAACTTGCAGATTTTGGATTGGCTAAATCAATTGAAGTTCCTATAGTAGACTACAGTTTTTGCAGCATGGACCTTTTTGTACTGTGCATCTGCACTCCTATTTGGCTCATACAGAGGAGAATTTTGAAATATCTACTATTGGTTAATATTAGTATGTCAATGGTCTAAGTACTGTTGCAAGCAGAAGAGTGTTCAATGTGCTGGGAGCAAGTAATCCAAACAAAGCTAAGGGAGCCATGGCTGTGACTCTCAAGCTTTCTATTTTTCTTGCCCTTATAGTTGTTTTGGTTTTAACTTTTGATCATTTACTACGATTTGAAATCAAGCAATGTGCTGTTAGATGAAGAGATGTTACCTAAAATTTCAGTTTTTGGAGTGGCAAGATAGTTTCTTTTGGATCAAACTCAAGGCATAAGTTTGGAGAAGGAGGATTTGGACCCCTGTATAAGGGAATACTTAATGATGGGAGAGTGATTGCAATTAAGCAACTATCTGTGGCATCTCATCAAGACATTAGCCTAGTCAATATCATTGCGGTGATGCTTATTTGGAATTGGCAAAGACTGATACCTGAGTAAGAGTTTTGAGGTTGGCAGAGGATGAAAAAAGTTGCTGATTGTTATCCTTGTTTTTTTTTTTTTTTTTTTTTTTCTTCACAGTGCTATTTCAAACTGGGCATCCACACCATGTATGCTCCAGTTTGAGGGGGGCTATTACAGTATATACCTCACTGAGTTGTGCTAGTTGTTCTTAGTTATCTTTACTAGATTGTTAAATTAGCTATGCTTAGTTAGTTTAGTTGTTAACAAGTTGATTACAAGTTTATTACAGTAGTTGGTTACAAGTTTGTTAACTATATATATAAACCCTTGTGCTTAGTTTGTTCAATAATGAGAGAAATTATGTAGCCTTTAGTTTTTCATCAATACTTGACCTTTGTAAATACTGTAAATAATGAAGGTTTTTCTCTCTTCTCACCTTATTAAATGAGAAAAGTTAATCAAATTATCATTTGTCTTTAATTTAGCCCTGTCATTTGACACTTCATGATTAAAAAAACAAAGAGGAAGACCTCCCTTGATTGGACTATAAAATGGGTTCAATTATCAATGATTGGACTTTGCTCTTTGATTTGGCATTTGGAGCTCCGTGGCCATCTCCATGTTGGTATGTGCATTGAGCAATCCTAGCAAGATTTATAGCTGCTTCTACAAAAGATTTTGAAAATGGAGTCTCATTATCAAATCTAAGCTCATTCAATTTCTTCCATGCTTTGTCTATCAATTTGTTTAGATACTCGCGCGCTTGTTTTTCTGAAACTCCGGTTTCATTCATATAGCATGAGATTGAATTTATAGTTTCACCCCGAGCTATTTCTGCCTGAAAAGAATACAAATAAAAAGTATTAATGCTTAACTAAATTTAATAAGACCTTAGCAATAACTAGATAGGATTAACTAAGACATACCGAAGAAGTTCCCAAATCATTGGAAAGACGAAAAATAATTGATGACCATTGCAATAGTTGGTGATAATTATGTAAACTATTAAGTGCCTCCTTGGAGTTACTTTGACTCAGCAGAAAGTAGGCATGAATTAGTATAACTGTTCCTGATACAGATCGCCATGCATTTTCAAGATACTCTTCAAATGATGGTATAGATCCGTTGTAGCTCCATTTTGCTTCTTGTAAAAATGCTTTGAATAAATCCGCCCACTGGAATGGTTTCAATTCAATTGTTATCAAAACGACATTTCTCTTAAATTCAAAGATCATATAATAGTTAATTTCTAGAAATTTTTTGACAACCAATACACTAAATTTAATTTAATTTTTTCTATTCAATTTATGGTATTTTTGTACTAACTTATGCATCTATCGAAAAAAAATTTATAAATTAAAAAAGAAGGTTCATATTTATCCAAATTAATAATTTGAAAATTTTAGATATTTTTTTGTCAAAAGATAGAGAAATAGCCATACTGCTTTTTGTAGATGAGGAATGACATCTTCTCCTTGTTCCTTCATAGTTTCATAAGCCATCCCATTAATAGTGTTGAAGAAAGCAAGAAAACATAATTTCATGTAATCTGGAAGATCTCCCACTGCATTTATATCCCATCTGAAGATAAAGGATTGTCCAGAATAGGATTAATAATCTTAAAGAAATATGAAAGACAAACATAGTAATAGACATTTCCTTTTCTGTTTATACGTCTAAATTTTTTTTTTTTTTAATAATGGACAAAAATTTAATACTAATTCGTGTATGACAGAGGATTCTACATTAAAAAAAAAAAAAAAAAAAAAAAGTGAACACTTGACATGAATTGACATAATAAAAATAATAAATTATAAAGTTCTATAATTTATTATTTCCTTAAAGTTTTATGAAGTTTCCAAATTTCATAATACAGGCCTTAATTATAAAGCTTTCATGATTCTTAGATATCGAACTAATAAATTATTTCATGGAGAGTACATACCTATCAACAGCATCTGTGAATAGCTCCAATTCACTTAGAGTACCGTAAGCATCATATACATCATCAATTGTGGTTATGAAAGAGGTGACTTTTGTTAGTCCTTTACGACAAGAGCTAAATTGAGGTTCAAAAACCATTCCCACCGTCCAAAAAAAGCATTCCATTAGCCTGTCTCTGCTAAACCTCAACTTGCTTGATATGCCTAAATTTTTCCACCACCTAAAACAAGTGAAGTCAATTAATTATAGAAATTATTTTTGTAAACTTCCACAAGTAAAAATAAGTTATTGCATCTTGCACGTTGCTAAAAAGTTGACTCTATAAGTTTTTCACAATAAAATTATATTACAAACAAAAATTATTAACTGTGATAATATATTTTAAAAACTGTATATATAATTTGTTATAGTTTAACATATAAAAATAGTATGTATCTAAAATCTGACTAATGAGTTAATAATTTAATCAATGAATTCATAAATTTTCTCATTATAATACTCGAACACTCAAAAAGAAAAAGTACTTAAAATAAAAAAAAGATATTCGAACTTAAGTCTATTTTCTATATTATATATGTATTTATTATTAGATTATACTTAAACGTGTGCAATGTATATTGAATTTTTTATTTTTTTAAGAACAAAAAAAAAAATAATGGTTAAGAACAATTTTTTAACCACTAATTCCATTATTTGTTATTATAATCCAAAAAATATGTTTTTATTCTTCAAAAATTAATTTGTTCTAATAAAAGAGTCATACCTTGACATGTCTTTGAGATCTCTCTGAAGTACAGATTGCATCATATTGAAATTTAACTTAGCAAGCTGAAGTAATTTATGATTCGCATCCTTACTTTTACTATATGATTCAATATACCACCGTGCTTCAAGCATAACAATTCTCCGGTTCAATGGAAGTTCAAGAACATGGCTAATGCTTTCTTTACTGCCTAATTCTGATTTTGATTTTGTTTGAAAATTCTTGAGTTGTATGCTCGTTTTTGTCATTGCGTTATCTAAAAGTTGTTCTCCTTCAAAGCCAAGATGGGAAGCCTCATACAAACTTAAAATTCCCTTGGTATCCATTTTAACGGTAGACAAAATTTCACCCTTGTGGTCCATAAATTCCTTGAAGACATCTTCACGTGCATGTCAGACAAAATTAATTACATAGCCTAATAAAGTTAATTAAATAATAACATTTCAAAAATCAGATTGTAATTAAGTTAATACATGATACTTCAAATAATATTTAACAACAACATATTTTTAACAATATACATTAATGGTATTATCAGATATTTATAATACTATTATTAATTTTTTTTTATCACAAGTCTTTCATACAAAAATTACATTATTGCTAATTCTCATTAATATCAAATTATTATCTTTTAAAACTACTTATTTGTTATATAGTAGATTAAAATATGATTAAATTTAAAGTGTAATAAAAAAAATTAAAAGTATATCTGCTAAAAACTAAATTATAGAGCTGCAGTAGTTCCAAAGAACATATTCAATATAAAAATTTAAAGTTGTGTTTTCTGAATTATAGAAGAATTATGGGAGACGATCTCTACAACATAACCAATATAGAAATCGTGGTAGACAATATTGATGTTTGATGATGCAAAATGTCCACGATGTTTCAAAGTATAAAAAATTCAAAATTGACACTTACCATATGACAAGATGGATTTCATCCTTTTATTTATTTTTTACACGTTGATAAAAAGATTAATTAACCCATAACTAATATATATATATAATGGGAAAATTTTAATTATATATATTGTATACAGTAGATCTAATAAGAGAATTATATATAAATATATAAGAAAAGTATTATTGTTTTTATAATGTAAAAATAATAAATATATTCATAACAAAATTTTAAAATATTAATTTATAATTAATTTGATGTGTATAATTATGCCAAGAATAAAAACGATAAAACCCTACTTACTATAGCTCCTGTTCTAGCAATAAAAAAAGTTGCCAAATCTAGTGCAATATATATATATATATATATTTTTAATTTCACTATGACTGAAATTTGAATTTGAAATCTTTTAGATTTGGATACGACTCCTATATTACTAAACCAAAAGCTCATTTGTCAATTATGTGTTCTTAAATCCTTTTCATAAATATGTTTAAGCTTTCAATTTTTAATAATTGATAGGGTAATTTTTTATCCTATTTTATTGATTTTTAAAGTACTTTTTTTATTTAAATTTTAAGTCGTATGTGACTTTAATATATGTTAACAGTCATTTTCTAGTATAATGTAAAATTATAAGTCTATTATTTAAAAAAAAACTACTTCATTAATTTAAAATTATTACATTAATAGTTATCATATTTAAAAATAAATAAAAAATTAAAAACCTATAAACAAAATCTAATTTTTTAATTCATTTAAATATTTTTTTCTCTTTATTTATTGTTTTTCTTTCTAAAAATACAATAAAATCTAATCTCATGACTTTCAGGTAATAGAAAAATCATTACTTTTAAAAAGAAAAGATATATTTATAAGCAAGAAATCTGTAGCCATTTTTATTGGAAAAAAAAAAAAAGTGATTGGTGCTATAGAAAATAAATTCTACTCCTTCCGTCCTAAAAAAATTGTTCACTTTCTTTTCTCACATAATTTTAGAAAATATCATTAATTACTTGTTAACTCATAAATTTAAGAGAAGCGCTAAATACTTTCTCTTTTTTAACTTTTCTTATTATCTTTTCTATTTTTATGATGACATATAAACTGTATTAAATCTTATAGATATTTATTATTTACAAATTTAACTTATGTATTATCATGAAAATAAAAAATAAATAAGGAAAGGTAAAAAATAGAAGGTATTTAGTACTTCTTTAAATTTTATTATATTTTTTTGCTTATATTATATATATATTTATTTATTAATATTTTTATTATTAATTTTGAAAATATAAATTTTTCAATTAATAAAGATAAAATGGATAAATAATTATAATTATTTTTATAATGAACAAATATTTTGAGATATTTTAAAAAAGTACTAAATAATTTTTTTTGGACAAAAAAAATATAAATTTCTCCTCTCTCAATATGAAATCAAAAAAATCTAAGTAGTAAAATTGCCCAACAAAGTCTCACTCCGAAAGAAAATAAAGAATAGAAAGGACTAACAAGTGGAAAATTATTGCTTACAGACAAATGGGTGATAGGATTTTTAACGAATAATCCAAAAATGCGCCAGGTAAATTTTTAGTGACAGTTTTCTGAAGTACTTTTCCTTTCTTTAATAAATGGTTCAAATTTAATTTCTGTGATCCAATGGTAGATATTATGAAACATTGATAGTGACACTGACAAATGATGACTGTACCTTGAGAGACGTAATAGCCATGTTGTCTGAGGAGCCTGAAGGTGAGAGCAGATTCGTGAAGAGATTTTTGGGTTTTGCAATTGTAATTACTTTCTTGCAAAGACCAAATTCGATCAAGAATTCCCTTTATTTCATTTTCAAAGCGATGACCCAAACCTAATCTTTGGATGTCATCAACCATTTCAAGAATGGTTAATGACTCTGCATCTTCATTTTTAATCATACATCTTACCTCTTCTTCTAGCCTCTTTGCCTTGTCTTTATACATTTCATCCTGCAGAATCCAGAAAAAGCAATATACATATATATAAAATTTGTTCTCAAATTATCAAGTTTATGTTTTTATGAGTGAATTAAATTCTAACAATTTTTATTGGATTTAATTACTATGGAAATTAAATTTACCAATAACTCAAAATCAAATCTGTAATGAAACATTTGAAATTTTTCTAGTAATTTGAAATTTTTCTAGTAACAGATGTCAAGTTTGAGTCCAACCATAGTTGAGGAAACAACTATATTCCACCGAGTACATTATATAGCTAATTCGGTGAAACAAAACAAAAATAAAAAAATAAAAAATGGTAATGTAGTGCTTAATTCTTTAGATTTTCCAACATGACGAACGGATTCCCCACTAACATTTGAAAATTATTTAGTGTACCCATTGCATATATAACATGCAAAATTTAGGCATATTTCAAGAGTCTATATACATATATATGAAAAAAAAAATCGAATGTGAATCTATTGTCTATATTGTATATATATTTATTATTAAATTATATATTTATGTGCTAAATTATTTATTTTTAATTAGACTAAAGAAGTAAAAGGAATTACAAAATTAATCTATATATATAAATAAAAGGTTTATATATATATATATAGTTATAGTTACCGCATTAACATGATTTAAAGACTGCACATAATTGTAACTCCATATAGTTGGTTGATAATTAGCCGATTTCCTATCATTTGGCGGATGAGAAATGTGTGTGTTTAATGAAGAAGTGGCATGCCTAATTTTGACAGGAATATAGGAAGGTGATTTTTGTGGGGAGTTTTGTGTTATAGCAGGGTACAAAAAGGGAGAAAACAAGTGATTAAGTGATGCCATTTCCTAAACTCTTTCTTTCTTTCTTTATTTTTTTGGCACCTCAATTGAACTTAATGAACAAAAATAACATTATATGTAGGCAACATATATAGTATTCAAATGGCTCACGGCTACTCTTAAAATTGTCCAAATTGAACTCATTCATCATGCAGAAGACGATGCCCTACTCCTTTAGTCCATTACCCATGTGATCTAAACGATGCCCTACTCGCGTACTCAACAATGTTGGGCACAGCGGTATAATCAATAAGATAATTGCGGAATAATAATAAAAATAACACCAGCAAGTTAACGTGGTTCACCCTTAATTTTGGGCTACGTCCACGGGACAAACTCCGAATAAAACTTCCACTATTAAAAATAGTAGGTACAAGAGAGTTTAAATGAGATCTCACCAAAATAGTAACACTCACCGTGTTTCTCAAAAATTCCCCAAAGTATTTTTCTCACTATTTTATCACTCCCCCTTTTAGGAATTATTTCCTAAAACTATAAACCAAATTCTCTCTCACTTTTTCTTCTCTTGCAATTTCGCAAGTGCTCTGTATTTAATTTGTGAGCCTTGCATGCCCTTTTATAGGCATGCAAGGGATAATAGTTCAACGAGTTAGGCACCGATTTTTGATAAGTCGGTGCCTACCTCCCCTTTTCTTTTTTTTTTTTTCTTTTTCATACATGTGGGTCCCTCCATGTGGGAGGGACACCACAACAAATCTCCCTCTCCCGATCACATGGAGGGTTCCATCATTCCTGCAGCCAATCGACAGTATTCAAATGACTCCCTTGGTAGAATTTTTGTCAACATATCTGATCCATTTTCTTCCGTATGGATCTTCTCAAGCTGTAATAGCTTTTTCTCCAATACGTCTCTGATCCAGTGATATCTCACATCAATATGCTTTGATCTTGAATGAAATGAGGAATTCTTCCCAAGGTGAATAGCGCTCTGGCTATCACAAAACAACTGATATTTGTCTTGCTGCATACCAAGTTCATTTAAGAACCTTTTTAACCATAGCAACTCTTTACACGCTTCCGTTGCTGCAATAAACTCGGCCTCAGTAGTAGAAAGTGCAACACATTTCTGTAACCTTGATTGCCATGACACAGCTCCCCCTGCAAATATAATCAGGTATCCTGAAGTAGACTTTCTTGAATCTACGTCTTTAGCCATGTCTGCATCTGTGTAGCCTACTAAGATAGGCTTTTCTTTTCCAAAGCATAAGCATACTTTGGAAGTACCACGAAGATACCTAAAAATCCATTTTACTGCAGCCCAATGTTCCTTACCAGGATTTGAAAGGAACCGACTCAATACTCCAACAGAGTGAGCAATATCTGGCCGTGTACACACCATGGCATACATTAAACTTCCAACTGCTGAAGCATAAGGAATCTTATTCATTTCTTCCTTCTCTTTATCTGTTGAAGGGCTCTGTTTAGAACTTAATCTAAAGTGATTAGCAAGAGGACAACTAACCGCCTTAGCCTTGTCCATATTGAACCTCTGAAGTACTTTCTCAATGTACTTCTCTTGTGACAACCATATCTTCTTGGCTCCTCTGTCTCTGATAATCTGCATGCCAAGAATTTGCTTTGCTGGTCCCAAGTCTTTCATGGCAAAAGACTTACTCAACTGTTGTTTCAAGTTGTTGATTCTAGAAATATTCTGGCCAACAATCAACATGTCATCGACATAAAGCAAAAGAATGATGAAATCTTCATCTGAGAATTTTTGCACAAAAACACAATGGTCTGAAGTAGTCTTCTTGTAGCCTTGCTCCCCCATAACTGACTCAAACTTCTTATACCATTGTCTCGGTGCTTATTTTAAGCCATACAGACTCTTTTTCAACTTGCAAACATAATCCTCTTTTCCCTTAACTTCGAAACCCTCTGGTTGCTCCATGTATATGTCCTCTTCTAAATCCCCATGTAGAAAGGCAGTTTTCACATCCATTTGCTCAATCTCCAAATTAAGACTTGCTGCTAACCCCAGCACAGTACGAATGGATGTCATTTTCACAACAGGTGAAAATATCTCATCAAAATCAATGCCTTTTCTTTGGTTGAACCCTTTAACAACCAGCCTGGCTTTGAATCGGGGCCTGAAACTGTGTTCTTCATGCTTGAACCTGAACACCCATTTATTCTTCAAAGCTCTTTTGCCTTTAGGCAACTTCACCAGCTCAAATGTTTTATTCTCATACAAGGACTTCATCTCATCTTGCATGGCCTCAATCCACTTCTTTTTGTGTTCATTATCCATAGCTTCTCCAAAACTTTCTGGTTCTCCCCCGTCAGTTGCTCATTTGCTGAATATTTGATAGATGGTTGTCTTCTTCTATCACTTCTTCTCAATGGAACTGGGGAAGCCATAGGTGCTGGTGGTTGATAATGAACATCATCATCTGATTCATCTTCAGCATTCTCAGCACCAACTTCTATGGGAGCATCATCTTCATTAGGTAGATTATTTTGGTCTTCATCTCCAACCTCTTTTGGCACTGGCGTTGGTGGAATTAATTCCAAATCTGATGAGTCACCATTGGAAGAAACATCTTTTTCCATTTTGTCAATATTTTCAATGGTCTCATCCTCAACAAATACAGCATCACGGCTCCTGATAAGTCTCTTCTCAACCGGATCATAAAATCTATAGCCAAATTGATCTTGACCATAGCCAATAAAGATACATTGTCTTGTCTTAGCATCAAGCTTGGATCTCTCATCTTTGGGAATATGAACAAATGCTTTATAGCCAAACACCCGCAGATGATTATAGGAAACATTTTTTCCTGACCAAACTCTCTCCGGGATATCATTATTGAGAGGGACACAGGTTGAGCGATTTAACAAATATGCAGCTGTCTGAAGAGCTTCACCCCAAAACATCTTAGGTAACTTTGCATGTGAGAGTAGACATCTGACTCTCTCCATCAAAGTTCTGTTCATTCTCTCAGCTAAGCCATTTAACTGTGGTGTCTTCGGAGGTGTCGTCTGATGCTGAATACCATGCTCTTTACAGTAAGCATGAAATGGTCCAGTGTATTCTCCACCATTGTCGGTCCGAATGCACTTCAATTTCTTCCCAGTCTGTCTCTCAACTGATGCATGAAACTGCTTGAAGACATCTAACACCTGATCTTTTGTCTTCAAGGTATATACCCATGTCTTCCGAGAATGATCATCAATAAAAGTCACAAAGTATTGAGCACCACCAAGTGACTTTGGCATCGGTCCACACAAATCTGAATGTATCAGATCCAACACATTCTTCATTCTAGAAGGAGGAGAACTCTTGAAAGCAACTCTATTTTGCTTTCCCACCAAACAATCTGTGCATTTATCTAAATGCACCTGCTTTATTCCAGATAGCACATTATTCTTGACTAGATAGGTCATCCCCTTCTCACTCATATGACCCAATCTCTTATGCCATAACTCAACTGTATTATCTTTCTCCAGAGCATTCACACTGTCGTTGGAGAGCTTTGCATTCATCACATAGAGTGATGAGTACTTTTTACCTCTGGCCACTACCAAGGAACCTTTTGTGAGTTTCCATCGACCATTCATGAAGGTGTTGTAGAAACCTTCATCATCTAGTCTACCTACTGAAATCAGATTCAGCCGCATATTTGGAATATGCCTCACATTTTTTAGGACTAGTCTTGTGCCATTCTCCATCTCTAAGCAAACATCTCCTCTACCAATAACTTTTGACAGGTCTTTATTTCCCATCCTAACAACACCAAAGTTTCCAGGTGTGTATGATGAGAAGAATTCTCTATGCGATGTAGCATGGACAGTAGCACCACTGTCAATCACCCAACTGGCTTCCTGGGTTACAAGATTGACAAGTTCTTCATCTTGAAGGATGTTGAATTCATTGATAGTAATTGTTTGTTCATCATCGCTGCTGTCATTATGCTTTTTCTCCTTGCCTTTGTTCTTCTCCTTTTTGAACTGTCGGCAGAATCTCTTAATATGCCCCTTCCTTTTACAATGATGGCACTCAATATTTGCATATTTATTTGACTTTTCTCTGCTCTTGTCTCTGGATTTTGATCCCCTATATTGGTTTCTCCCTCTGGATTCTGTAACCAGCACTTCTGGCTGTGATGAAGAGGTTGAATTCTGTGATCTCCGTCTCATCTCTTCATTCAGAATACCACTTTTAACAGCCTCCATATTTACCACACCGTTAGGCGCAGAATTAGTAATTAAGATCTTCAAAGTCTCCCATGACTCTGGTAGAGAGGCTAGCACCATAAGAGCAAGTACTTCATCGTCAAATTTTATGCCCATTCCTGACAATTGGTCCACAATCCCTTGCATTTCATTAAGATGATCTGCTACAGAAGTGCCTTCTCGATATTTTACTTGCATCAATTTTGTCAAGTAAAATAATTTATTATTGCCAGTTTTAGAAGCATATAGCTCCTCAAGCTTATTCCACAATGTTTTTGCATGAGTCTCATTGCAGATGTGATTGTACACATTATCTTCGACAAACTGTCAGATAAAACCACACACTTGCTCATGCTCAAATTTCCATTCCTCATCTGATTTGTCTTCGGGTTTATTTGTAGTAAACACCGGTAAATGCAATTTCGTCACAAATAGGAGATCTTTCATCTTGTTTCTCCATATGTGGTAGTTTGTGCCATTTAAGTTGATCATTTTACTTGTCTTTGCCTCCATAGCTTCAACACTTGCTACAGGAACCGTATGGGTGAACAGTACCGTATACGTGAATAGTACCGTATATGTGAACAGTACTTGTATCTGTGAATAGTACCGTATCAACAGTACTTGGGCTGGACTTGTAATAGTAACTGGGCTGGACTGCTACAGTGACGGGCTGGGCTGCTACAGTTATGGACTTGAACAGTAACTCTGCTACAGTGATGAACTTGTCTGCTACAGTAACTGAGTTGAAACAGTAGTCGAGTTGAAACAGTAACCATGCAAACAAAATTTGCATTATTACTGTTTTACTATTCACCAAAATTCTAATTTTACAACCGTTTTCGAAACGGATTTCACCAGAAAATTCCTTGGATTTTTCTCTTCTGTGCAGTATATTTCTTTTCTCAAAATATCACACTGCACCGGACCGCAATTTTATCTAGTCCCAATAAAATCTTTTCTGATGTGGAAGATCAGTCTATGCTGCAACCACAGAGCATACTAAGAATATTAATAGGTTGGGATCATCAACCAAGTAGCTCTGATACCACTTGTTGGGCATAGCGGTATAATCAATAAGATAATTGCGGAATAATAATAAAAATAACACCAGCAAGTTAACGTGGTTCACCCTTAATTTTGGGCTACGTCCACGGGACAAACTCCGAATAAAACTTCCACTATTAAAAATAGTAGGTACAAGAGAGTTTAAATGAGATCTCACCAAAATAGTAACACTCACCGTGTTTCCCAAAAATTCCCCAAAGTATTTTTCTCACTATTTTATCACTCCCCCTTTTAGGAATTATTTCCTAAAACTATAAACCAAATTCTCTCTCACTTTTTCTTCTCTTGCAATTTCGCAAGTGCTCTGTATTTAATTTGTGAGCCTTGCATGCCCTTTTATAGGCATGCAAGGGATAATAGTTCAACGAGTTAGGCACCGATTTTTGATAAGTCGGTGCCTATCTCTCCTTTTCTTTTTTTTTTTTTCTTTTTCATACATGTGGGTCCCTCCATGTGGGAGGGACACCACAACAAACAACCCATGTGATCTTCATGTATTGACTACTGTTATCACTAACATTATTTACATGTTTGATAAAAATCGTTGTCAATTAACTCCCGTCCAAAACTTAGATTTTACAATAATTCAATTTAAATGAATCTATTTTATTAATTTTCATATTTGAAATGAGATAATTTATATAATTTAATTCTTTTAAATGTATTCAAAGTAAATAAATTTATGTCTTTTCATAAAAATTTAATTTAACTAAAATTTAATTTATCATCAAAGTACACAAATTTAATTTAAAAAAAAACTGAATTCATTATTTATGTGTACAGTGTTTAGAATAATTTTTACACAATAATCCAATTTAATTTTATTGTTAGAATTAGATGGAATTAAATTTGTTTCAAATGAGTTTTTCTAAACAAATAACTCAATGATTATTATTAAATGCTAGTACTTGGTAAATTAAACACTATAAATACTTCAATGAGCTGCTAAAATTAATTGCGGACACTTTTGATTCAAATTTGCCATTAATTATTGTACTTAATGAGTTTATCAGGGTTGAGGATATTCAACCCAATGTTTTAAGTTTAGTTTACGATGATGTAAACTCTGGGCAATAATGATTTTGAGTTAAATGAATTTTCATTTTAAAATATTTATCATTTTAATTTTTTTTAATTTATTTATTATTTTAAAATTTTAAAAATATATTTATTATTTTTTTAATTTTATCTTCTATTTATTATCTCATAAAATATTTGCATTAATTATTTTTCTTTTTCTACATTAAAATTAATCAAGAGTATTTTAGTCTTTTTCACTTTAAAATTATGATAATATAATAATTTTCTTAATCTATATATTAAAATTTTAAATAATAAATATTTTAAATCGAATTGAGTATTTTAATTTTAGCAATTTTTGCACTGTTAGAGATCGTACCAAATTTCTAAAGGCCTAAAATGATGTGAAATTTTTTTATTTAAACAAAATTCCTAGTCAGACAATTAAAAAAAAAAAAAAACATTAACTTTCACTAAATTTATAATTTTAGCATCAACTTTTAATTTCGATAAATTAGGTCAAAATCTATCTAAATTTTGGTAATTTTTACACCAATCAAAGGAGAAGTTAACTTTTTGGTGGTCTGAAATAACGTGGTAATTTTAAAAAAAAAAAAAGTGTATGTCAGACACTTAAAAAAAATGAAAAAAAAAAAAAAAGAGTAAAAAGGGATAAGGTGCCAATATGCTCCCTTACATACTGTAAAGAGCAAATTGACTAGTACTATAATACAGAATTTCAAAAGATTTATCATATTTATTAAAATTATTTACATTAAATTTATAGTATTTTTATTAAAAAGATGGTGTAAATATTAGTTTTAGGAAAACGAATTTACGTATTTCAAGCTTGAATAAATTTTTTATATTCTTAATCTTATATTTATTAGTTATAGATAGTTTTCATTCTATAATTTATCATCTTCTTTATTATATTTGCTTACGATTACCCATGTGATCTTCATGTGTGGACTCCTATTATCACTAACACTAATTACGGACATGTTTGATAAAAATGGTTGGCAACTAACTCTCGTTTCAAAACTTTGGTTTTACAATAATTCAATTCATTTTATCAATTTTCATATTTTAATTAAGCTAGTTTAATTTTTTTAATATAAAAAATAAATAAATTCAAAGTAAATGAAATTTGTCATTTCACAAAATTTAATTTAATTTAGTTTGTCATTAAATTATACAAATTTAATTTAAAAAATAAATTGAATTCATTATTTATGTGTACAATGTTTAGAATAATTGTTATATAATAATTTAATTTTTTTTGTTAGGATTAGATTAAATTAAAAGTTCTTCTAATGATAACTCAATTGTTGTTATTAAATATTAGTACTTGGTAAATCAAACACTGTAATTACTTTAGTTCCTTGCCACACCTATCAAGGCTTGCTGTTAGTAATAGAGATCAGACTTCTTTAGCATATAGGAAGAAGAATGGAATCCTCTATTGTCAGTGATTAAAAAAAAAAAAGAATATTTTTTTAATCCAAATTTTCACAATCAATTCAATGCCAAGGATCACATAGCCATACTTGAATCACTACTGTATGATTAAATCGAGTTTCAAGATTATCTCCTTTAATTCAGAAATAATAATAATGATTATGCTTTAGGAAACTCCACACCAAATTACAAACAATAGCATGATTATAGCATGCCTTATTCACGAATATAGCATGAACTTTGATTGATGTAAATAGTCATATTGGAACCATAGTAATTGGGAACTAACTCGAGTTCACAATACAAGAATCTCTGATTATTGGAGAATTATTTCTAACGTACTCTTTTGTTTTTACTCATAGAGAGATATTTTTGGTGGTTGAGAGATTAAGAGAGTCTCTTTTTTCTTATTCATAGGGAACGTATCTTTTTTTTTTTTTTTTTTTTTAAGATAATTTCCATAATTGTCATGTTTAATTGTCTCTTAGATAATTATTTAAATTATTCTTTTAATTCTCTCAAATAATTATTTATATTATCTTTTAATTAAATATCAAATAATTACTTAAATTATTTGAATATTTATCTTAATTATGTAAATTAAAATTCCGCCAATGAATTAATTTAGGTCTTTAACAGGGTTGGGTAAACCCATCATGGGTGCAAGAAAACCAACCCATTTTCAACATCTCCCACTCACCCATGATGGGTGGAATCACAGTATAAATAGATTATATAAACCTATTTAATTCTCTCAATAATTCATGCAAGCAAATATACTGTGTGATTGCGCGGGCATTTAAATGAACTTTAATATTATGGACTTGTTAGGGATACATAATAGCTCCACTACATATATAAAAAAATAATAGTTAATCAATGCCTTGGAGTACCCCTAGACTTATGTTTCTGCACATATTACATACACCAATCCCTTGTGGTTGTATGTAATATCTATTAACATTTTGTGTTCTCGAGAAATCAATTGCACAAAGCAATATGATTTGTTAACCTTTACACACACTTATGTAGATCATCAAGTCTTCCTCTTGAGCTCATGTTCTTTGATTTCATATTAACAGCTTTCCCAACATGTCCCTTAAGGATAATTATATTCATCTCTGTAGGAAACATATCAAAGTAGCTACATTAGTATGTTATCTCTGAACATAGTCAATAGTACTAAGGGTACCATAAATTGGTCTTAACTAATAAGTCATAAGGACCTCACACAATAAGGATATAGGGATAGTCTCTTATTGTCCTTTTTAGTCGCTCTAAAGCACATGTAGTATGAAATACATGCTATGGTAATTCCTCTTTCTTTATTAAAGAGCGTATGTCTAATTTATTACCATACAGACCATATTAAAAACAACATATGAATTTTTTACAAATTTACATTCTTTTCCCACTAAAGGTCAAATGTTTAATTTAGGTCTAGCTTAACAAGGCATATGTGATTTGGGGTATCACATTCAATTTTCAAATGTAACCTCATCTTGATACTTAATGAAGGCGACTCCAAGTGTATATTTTTCTCTCTTTTAGTATACATAGTCTCATCCCATTATGTACTAAACATGTCAATGGGAGGGTCACTCGTGTGGGAGACCTAACCATTGCCTTGGGAAATACATTAATCATATAAGTGCCAACAAAATATTCATAATCACATAGAAATGAATAAAAAATGGTTCATCAATTTTAGTAATAATAACCAACAAAAATTACAAGCAATTCACATCTTACGCAAACCTAAGGCATGTACATGTGAATAAAACATGTCTCTAGGAATTGGTTTTATGAATGGATCTGCTACCATCTCACACAGAGGTAGATATTTCAATAAGACTTCTTTCTTTGCTATAATATCTCTGATGAAATTGTTTTGGATTCTTCCGTGATACTTTGGATCTCTAACATAAGCAATGGTAGCTTGACTACCATAATAGACTATTATAGGTTTAGTGTTACCTTTAACTATCCTCAGGTTGTGCAAAAATCCTTTTAGCCAAATGGCTTCTCATATAGCAACTAAACATGCTATAAATTAAGCCTCCATTATGGACAAGGCTATCCATGTTTGTTTCTTACTACTCTATGATATTGCACAGTTGTTAAGCAAGAATGCGTACCCTGATGTTGATTTGCACTCATCTAGATCACTAGCCTAATTGACATTTGAATACCCAAATACCCAAATAATCGCAAATCATTGCCTCGGTGACAAAGAGAATAGTCCATCATGCCTTTTAGACATCTCAAAATCCTCTTGACTACTTTCCAATGTATAATGCCAGGATTTGCTTGGTATCAACTTATCATATTAATAGCATAGCAAATATCTGGTCGAGTACACAATATAGTATACATCAGATTGTCAATCACATTAGCATAAGCAACATTCACCATTGCCTTCTTTTCTTTTTGGATTTTTAGGCCCTTGTTCTTTGCTTAGATTTTCGGCTCTTACAAATGGAGTATCTATAGGATTGCAATCTTGCATATTAAATCATTCAATCATTTTCTTAATGTATGGCTCCTATGAAAGTACCAATAATCTACTTGAATGATCTCTTTTGATCCTAACACCAAGTATATAGGATGCTTATCCCATATCTCTCATCTTAAAAGTAGACGATAACCATTCCTTTATGGTTTTCGTGAACTCTACATCATTTCCAGCTATAACTATGTCATCTACATATAACAACAAAATCATAAATTTGTCTTTATCTATTTTAATATAAACACAATGGTCTTCATTGATCATCTCAAAATCATATAAAGTGATTTCCTGATGAAATCTTAAGTACCACTATCTAGATTAATGTTTAAGTCCATAAATTGAATGTATCAACTTACAAACCTTGTTTTCTTGACCTTGTACCACAAAGCCCTCAGGTTACTCTATATAGATTTCCTCATTTAGCTCTCCATTTAAGAAAGCTGTTTTGACATCCATTTTATGCAATTCTAGATCCATATGGGCTACTATAGCTAGAATGGGGTGAATAGAGGCAAACCTTACTACTAGTGAGAAAGTTTCCTCATAATCTATGCCTTCTTGTTGTCCTTTTGCTACCAAATGAGCCTTATACCTCTCTATAGAGCCATTAGTATTTTGTTTGATTTTGAGAACCTATTTGTTCCTAATGGTTTTCCTATTTAGAGGTAAATCAACCAAGCACTAAATTTGATTTTTCTTCATTGACTCCATTTTTTCTTCCATTGCTTTTCTCCATTCATTACTTGATTAAGAAGATAGAGCCAGAGCCACTATTTTGGGTTTTACTAAATCACCCATAATGGCTAGAAAATTTGCCACTTCAATTTCAAAATGACAATGAGGAATGGCTAGTCAAGAACTTCTTCTAAACTTTGGCTCTTTATTCACATCTTCCAAAGGTATAAGTGTACTCCCACTAGCTTCAGGTGTCAGTGATGGTTCACTTGTATCATAGTCCTCTAACTCACAAATATGTAAATTCTCATCAATGTCACTAAGACTTAGATAGTCATTCTCTAAAAAAGTGACATCATATGATTCAATTTCAGTTATAGTCCCATCATCATTCTCACCAATGAACATTTACCCTTTGCAATATGTACAATATCCAATGAAGATACATTTCTTTCCTTTTGGGCCTAGTTTGTCATATTTGTGAGAAGTATTAAGGACATAAGTAGCCAACCTTTATGGTCACAGATTACTCAAATCTAGCTTTCTATTATTTCATAACTCATATGGAGTAGAAGTAACTGATTTGGAGGGTACTCTATTAAGAACATATGTGGTAGTAAGCAATGCATCCCCTTAAAATGAAATTGGTAAATTTGCTTGTGCCATCATTGATCTTACCATTTCTAGTAATGTTCTATTTCTTCTTTTAGCAACACCATTTTGTTGTGGAGTTCCTAAAATGGTCAATTGACTCTTAATGCCTTTTTCATCACATAATTGTTTAAACTGATTAGAAAAATATTCTCTAGCTCGATCAGTTCTTAATATTTTAATCTTTTTGTCTAACTAATTTTCAACAAGGTTCATATATTTCTTGAAGCATTCTAATGCCTCTGATTTATGTGAAATTAGATAAACATAACCAAATCGAGTATAGTCATTTATGAATGTGATAAAATATAAGGCACTATGTCTTGCCCTTACATTCATTGGACCACAAATGTCAGAATGAATAATTTGCAGTGGAATTTCAAATCTAGTTGCTTTTCCAAATGGTTTCTTGGTTACTTTTCCAACTAGACAATACTTACAAAGTGACATATTTACTTCACTGAGTTGACCTAATAAATTACATTTACTTAGTCTTCTCATTCTTTCTTGTCCAATATGCCCTAATCTAATATGCCACAATTGAACATCATCACATGTATTTTCAGAAGAAGTTAACGAATAACAACTTGCATTATTAAAAGAAACACAATTGTTCAAATCCAAAACCATGAAATCACTAGAAATGTAACAAAACCATACATAATTATTCCTTTAGACAATTGCAATTTATTATTATCAAAGAAGAAACTAAAACCATAATTTAAAAGAGCTAAAATAGAGATAAGATTTCACCGGATTCTTAGAGCATAAAGCACATCATGCAAGATCAAGGTGCATCCACCAAGCAAATCTAATTTGTAGGTCTCGATGCCCTTTACTTTAACTCTAATGTTGTTTCTTACATAAATCCATCTCATACTAGAACTTATTCGATGAAACTCCAAGTATGCATCTCAATTTATAGCTATGTGGTCTGTAACACCTGAGTCTATAGTTTATAAAGGATTAGATTCAATTAGGAACACACAACTCAAAACAAAAACACATTTATTTGTGGTTAGAATGCATATCTTAGCTAGCTCAATGCACTCACTAGCAAAGTGTCCTTTCTTACCACAATTATAGCACTTAAGCTTGCTCTTGTCTCTTTTGGCATGTCTATTTTTCTTTGGTGCCTTAGCCTTGCCTTTAGTTGCCTCATTAGGTCTTACTTTCCTTTTAAAGAACTTCTTCTTTGCCTTGAAATTTTTTGGCTTTTGGGAACTTTGAGCAAGTAAAGCTTTCCCATGAGATTTGTTCATTTCCAAAAGCTCAGCCTTAAGTTCAAGATGATGAACAATATCATCAAAAGTGTTCAAACTTTTGTTGTGGGTCATATTCACAACCATATGATCCCAACTCTTACGGAGTGACCTAATGACTGCCTCGATCTATTGCTCATTAGTTAAGATATGACTTACTAAGTTAAGTTCTCTTATCATTTTCCTTATCTCTTTGAGGTGCTACTTCATAGTGTGGTTTGGGCGCATCTTGTAGCTTTCAAACTTAATGACCAATTCACATGGCCTAATCATAAAAAGCTCACCATATTTAGCTTTCAAAGCATTCCACATCTCATGAGCAGTTTTGTATGTCTCATATGTAATTAACAAGTCATCTTGCATATAGCTCAGCAACGTTATGCAAGTAAGAGAGTTCTTTTGCTTCCAAACCGTATAGGCTTCAGCATCTCTCTTATGTTGAGCAGTAGTTATAACTTTAGGCTCATCCATTATATGGTTTAGTGTCTCAATGACATCTTATTCCTTAAGGATATATTGAACTTTGCGATGCCATATTTCATAATTATCACGGTTCAACTTCCCACCATTGTTTAATTCAGCAATGATATTTTTAGCAACTGATGACATTTTCAACTACACAAAGATATTAAACATGCATGTAAACAATTTCTGGCACATTATATGAATAAAAACAACAATAAATTATTGTAACATTGATGTAATAAATATCAATTGTACTTGAAGCAAAAGTTCACTAGGTTTCCAATCAACTTCTTATACAATTTCAATTAGCACATAATATTGCAAACATCATATTCCCAAAAGTACAAAATTACTAAAAATTTCAAACAATTTTATCAAGAAATGATATTGATAATCCTCCCGCTTAATTTGAACCATCAATTGTAACCAAAATACAAAACACATTAGTATAAATTTCGAGGATAAGAAAAACAAAAAA
The DNA here is from genome assembly GCA_947687605.1 of Reutealis trisperma. NCBI lineage: Eukaryota > Viridiplantae > Streptophyta > Magnoliopsida > Malpighiales > Euphorbiaceae > Reutealis > Reutealis trisperma. Next base: position 131,144 of record CANTUT010001579.1, read on the forward strand.
AAAAATTACAGTTATAAATTATCCATGTATTATAGTTAATTAATTTAAATAACACATATTTAAATTTAAAATTTAAACTAATAAGATAATATTTAAATTCATTCAAAAATTCAAATAACATATTACAGAAACATGCTATCAAATATACTGAATAAATCCAATACATCAAGGCTGTAATTAATTTAATAAATGATAATATCAATTTTCTTAATTTCTTTTATTCAATTTTAAGAAAATTAATTCACCAAAAATACAATGAGAATATCAAAAATCATAAATACAGTACCAAAATGGCTATTACATAGATTAATAATTTTATAAAAAAAAATTTCCTCAATCTAGAAATATTCTTTTCAAAATTTTTATGATTTCAAGGAGGAGAAAAATCAAAATAAATATTTCTGACACTTGAAAAATATTTTAAATATCTTAGAAATTAGGAAATTAAAAATTAAATCCAGGGGTGGTTGAATGGTCCAAAACAGACATCCAGAGTCACCATATGCACCTACATATGTCGTAAGTGAGACAGGCTTTTTTTTCAAGCTGCTACACAGTCAGTAAAAAGAGTGCCACATGGACCAAAAGTGGGTTGACACGTGGACCAATCGCAAGCAGACGCGTGGCAGCATAACCAAACATAGGTGACACATCATCAACAAATGGATGAACCGCATTGTAACACATATCTAGACTCTGCTAATCTGACTAGGAGATGGTTGACATGTGGCAAAAAACTGCCCAGAACTCTTCACTCACCACCAGTAGTGAGTGTGTTGTATGCGTCATTGTGGAAGCTCCTAAAACCTATGAAATTATTCCTACCCCCTATTTTCAACCATCCTAAGTTTATTGGTGCAGTTGTTTTCCACTATTGAGAACTAGATTTTCATGTTTGACAAACAAACAATTGGATTGAGATTAAGAAAAAAAATAAAAGCATATTCGTCTTCTTTAAATTTCCAGAATTTGATTTTCAAATCCTCAATTTTGAAGCCTCATAACTCTTTCAATTCTTAATGAAAAATTGTGTTCTTTATATCAATTTAGAGCTCTCAATAGATACCAAAATCATTCCATTTCATTAAGTGTACAGAGAGTTATAAAGCACAAAAACACCCAAATAATCATGTTTAAAAGAGTTCAAAATTATGCCAAAAGTACATATAATCTTTGTTTTTGATTTCTTAATAACACATTATATATGTAGGAAACAAGCAAATAAAGCTCTAATATTAATGATAAAAAATGAATTTTTTTTTGTCCAAATTTTTGCAATCAATTCAATTCCAAGGATCACATAATCATGCTTGAATCACTAGTATATGATTAAACTGAGTTTAAAAGTTACCTCATTCAATTTAGAAAACAATATTAATGATGATTATGCTTTAGGAAACTCCACACCAAATTACAAATAATAGCACGAACACAGTATGCCTTGTTTATGAACACAGCAAGAACTTTGATTGATGCAAACAGTCATATTAGAACCACAATAACCGGGAACCAACTCAAGTTCATAGTACAAGAACCTCTGAATATTGGACAATTATTTTTAACTTATAGTTTTGTTTTTAACTCTTAGAGATATATTTTTGGTGGTTGAGAGTTAAAGAGATAAAGAGAGTCTCCTTTTTCTTATCTATAAAGAACGTATCTTTTTTTTTTTTTCTAAAGATAATTCACAAAATTATTTTGTTTAATTATCTCTTTGAAAGTTATTTAAATTATCCTTTGAATTATCTTTCAAAAAATTATTTATATTATCTTTTAGTTAAATATCAAATAATTACTTAAATTATTTGAATATTTATCTTAATTATTTAAATTAAAATTCCACTAATGAATTAATTTGGGTCTTTAATCGGATTGGGTCAACCCATCATGGGTGTAAGAAAATTGAACCATTTTCCAATAGTCAATCTCTATTTTATTCTCAGGGGGTGCTTGCATTGAACTACTTCACTTCCACAAAGAAAGAAAAAGGAAACTTCTAAAATAAAATAATAAAAAAACCTTCAATAGGGATATGTCCCTATAATACCCCAATTTCATTTGGACTTCTTATTGATATGTAAATCCTCAATTTTGTACCATTCTCATCTGGCTACACTTTAGCACCTATTAAGTTTAATGTACTACATAGAGCCATTACGGCGGTCCTGCTAACTGATTAACAGGCGTGGGTGCCCCCGAAAAAAAATTTTTTAGCCTTCAAATAGATTGCTATCGAGACACCTAAATTTCTTTAACCCCCAATTAACCAATCTCCAAAAAAAAAAAAAAAAAAAAAAAAAAAAAGCTAGCCGCCGCACTTCAATTGGTCCAACTTGCAACTCGCCGCACACTTATGCTAGTGCAGCACCGCACTCCTCTGGGGTGGGCGATCCCCTTTTTATGCAAAAAAAATGTGCAAAATATCCCTTTAATGCTTCATTGTGTTTTCACTTTTTCAATTCCTAAACTATCCTCACCCATTTTTCCTATAAATACCTCCCTCCATTCTCCCATTCTTTTCACCCCTTGAGTTTGAATAGATTACTATCCTCCAACCACTCTCTAATTAATTAATTAATCTTTTTAATTAATTAATTATCCTACCCTAACCAAGTCAATTAACCTTTTCAATTAACTAAATTTTTTAAATTAAAAATAATCACTCAATTAATTAATTAATTAATCTATTTAATTAATTAATTAATCATTTTTTTCAAAATCAAATTAATCCTATTTATAATCCACCCTACATCCAAATTGATTAATTAATTTTTTTAATTAATTAATCTATCCATCCATTTCATCACATTAATTAATTAATTAATCAATCTCTCAATCAATCCAATCAACCGGTCTTGATAAAACAAAACTTCAGTATGATAAAACTCTCTGTTTGCCAAAAGCAAAGGTATCAGCCTTTTTCACTTTTAAAACACCCAAAACCAAAATCAATCTGATTAACTCCTAAACCCCTCCACTTGATCATAGAATGAATAGGATGGGTTTTTATGGCCATTCAATGGGGTACATAAGCACGTTTAGAATCTAAATCCCAATCAATCTCATTTTTCCTTTTTAATTAATTTATGTAATTAGTTTAATTTATGGATGTTTTATTTTTCTCCATGTTTATACATCAATCATGATATTATAATTGTCATATAATAATTGTCATTCATGAAATTAATTTTCAAAATCAAATTAAACTTAAGAACCAAATTTAGATTATTTAACAAAAAACCTAGTCCCCGAGCTCACTTGGTTTGAAGACTAGTGATTTTTATCCTTGGGTAAATTAATTGCAAAATTAACAAATTAATGTCAATTTGGGTTTTTTTCTTATTATTTTCCCAACAAAATAAAATTAAGGTGGCAACTTCTAAAATCATTTTCAAAAACAACTAATCCGAACTCAAAGGTTCCATTGTGAGACTAAACTCGAATGAGCATCCTAATTCCCTCTAACAAATTGGGCTTGTGCTAGGACGAGGCCTCACATAATCCTATTAGTGAGTTACAAGTTGAATATCGTGTGTATGGAAGAGTTATGAGATGCATGTGTATGAGTATGAATTGAATCTTTATGCGTATGAGAATTATGTTTTGAGTTTTAAGACTTGTGTTTCTCTGAGTTGGTTGCCATCATGAAAGTAGTGCTATTTACTCAATTGTAATGCACATTACCAAAAAAAAAAAAAAAATGAATTGGATGGTAAAATCACAAAAGTAAAAATAATTGTCATGATCAACTAGTAATGCTTATTATAATAGAGTAATGTTCCTTACTAATGAGCAATGTTCATGGTGAGAAGCAAGGGGTAGTAATATGAACAATATAATGTAACACTTATTATGCC